>PVHP010032240.1:0-20457 GCA_004024765.1 Zapus hudsonius | reverse complement strand
TCCAGAGGCATGGCCAGGAGAACCTGGCTGAATACTAGGCTATCCATGGTCCCCTGTCACAAGGACTGATCCAGACGACCCATGGAGGAGGTTATCCAGCGGAGGGGGGAGGGGAGGGCAGTGGGGAATTGGGGATAACAACTCATTGTTTGCCCACTAAATGTTGTAACTCATTATGGACAATAAATTTAAAAAAAAACAGCTTCATGTTTGCATTGCAGTTGTGGTCAGGAGTCATATTATTCTCTCTTTGGAAATGTATTTTTGTTGTCTCCACTTCCTTGTCACTTTCTAGTTCCAATAATGGACTAGAGGCCCTGAGTTGGGGAGATCTGTCTTTGATTTCTGTGGCATTTTTTTCGTTGGTTTCTGCCCATGTCCAGGTAGGGGAGTGGGACTCAGGCACCCTGGGAATGCTATTCAGCCCACTTTACTTCCAGTGGAATGATCACCAGGTTTGGTCTTAAACAGAGGTCTTTCCTGTTAGGGTGTTCTGTCCCCAGTCAGGCTTAAATCTTTACCCTTCTGGATCCCTCTGTATGTGACTGTTTAGTCTTATAGCCACCTCATATGTCCCTGTCTCCGATTGGTATGCTGCAGTAGAAACTGCCCCAGCCCCCCAAATTATAGAGCCCAGTGTCTTCCCACCTTTCAGTGGCGTGTGATACCTGGTACTCGCTGAGACCGTCTGTGCCCTCCTGGCAGGTACCCGTCTGAACCTGCCTCTGCCAAGGTTCCCAAGTACCTGCCTGTGGTCTGGCCCTGGAACCAAGTCAGTTTGCCCAAGTATCATGTCTGCCTGTGTACGTGGGGGTTTGTTTAGAGAAATGTGCCGGAGGATTGGGTGCTGGAGAGAAGGGGCCCCGTGAGGGAAAGGTGCTCAGACGTCAGGGAAAGGTGCTCAGACGTCAGGGCATAGGCTCGGAGGAGACAGTGGCAGTATCTTGGGGTGTGGGAGGGGTTGGCTCTCCATTCCTCTGCAGAGCAGAGAGCTTCTGGAGAACCCTGTCTGTGCTGGTATAGGAGCTGGGGAGAGGGTGGGCTTGGGTTCAGGTTCGGCTTGCATCCGGGGTTTGGATTACAGCTGGAAAATCAAAACTTTATGGAGAGAGTCCTGGCGAGGCTGTTACTCATCCACCACCTTGCTCCGCCCCCCTCCATTTCTTCCTTTTCTAGTTTTATCTCTTTTATCTTATGTCTTACTATGCTAGCCTAGATTTTGAACACTAAACTGAATAAAAGTGGAAAGAGTGGGGGATCATTGTCTAATTCCAGATTTTAGAGAAAATAATTTTAAATAATTTAAAATTAATTTTCCTCTATTTAATATGTTGGTTATAGTTATATCATATATATTATTATGTCATACATAGTCTTTATTACTTTTAGGTATGTTTTATCTATTCCTAATTTCCTCAGTAGCTTTATCATGAAGGCATGCTAAACTTTATTAAAAATTTTTCTCTATCTATAAAAATTACTATATAATTTGTATTCTTAATTTTTAGTGTATGTTACATTTATGGACTTGCATGTGTTCAACCAGTCTTGAATCCCTCTTAAATTTAGTTTGCAGGTATTTGGTAGAGAATTTTTGCATCTGTGTTCATTGGGGAAATTTCTCTTTAGTTTTCTTTTTCTTATATCTGTGTCCAATTTTGTTATCAGGGTAATACTGCATTCATAGAAGGAGTTTGCTAGTATTCTTTCCCTTTCCATTTTGAAGAACAATTTCATGTGTATTGTTAGACCTTCCTGAAAGTTGGGTAGAGTTCATCAATGAATCCACTCAATCCTGGACTTTTACTTATGGGAGATTTAAAATTCCATCTCATTGCTTGTTATGGGTCTGCTTCATTAGTTTTTGTCTTCTGGATCTAATTTTGGGTAGGTCATATGAGTTTAGAAATTTATCCCATTCTTCTAGATTGTCCAACTTTTTGGAGAGTAAGTTTTCCAAGTATTCCCTTGTGATCTTCAGGATTTCTTTAGTGTTTTTTTTTTGTAGAAACTTCCTTTTCATCTAAGATTTTATTAATTTTTGGGTATTTATTCCTCTTTATTTTTCTTAGTTAGAGGTTGGTCCATCTTTTTTTAATCTTTTCAAATAACCAACTGTTTGATTGATTCCATGTATTATTTCTTAGTATCTATTTTTTGCCCTAATATCTATTATTTCTTGACATCTATTGAGTTTGGGTTTGGCTTCTTTTTTGTCTAGTGTCTTGTGTTATATCACTAAATTAATATGGACATCTCTGTTTTTTTTTAAATATGAGCAATTATAGCTATAAGCTTTCCTACCAGGATTGTCTTGGCTGTGTCCCTGAGAAACTAGTTGGTTGTGTTCTCTTTTTCATTTGTTCCTGGGAGTTTTATTTTAATTTTTCCCCTTATTTATTCAATGATCCACTGTTTCAAAAGTGTACTGTTCACTTTCCAAATATATGTGTAACTTTGAGGTTTATTTTGCTGTTAATATCTTTTATTCAACTGCTCTGCCAAAGTATGAAAAATTACCTCAATATTTTTGTATCTATGATGGCTTGCTTTGTAGCCTATGATATGACTGATTTTAGAGTAGGCTCCATGTGCCACTGAGAACCATAAATTCTGTTACCTGTTGGAACAAAAATTCTTAGATGTCTGTTAAATCTAGCTAATCTGTGGTATAATTGAACTTGGAAGTTTCTTTGCTGATTTTTAGTTTGGAATCCATATCTAAATATGAAAGTGAGATATTAGAGTCTCCCATTATGTGAAAGGACCTGTGTGACTATTTGTCCTTTACTCTTTGCTTTATGAAATTGGGAGCAACAGTTTTTGGTACATAAATATTTTCAATTTTAAATCTCCTTAATTCTTTTTTTTAATGTGGTACCCCTCATTATCTCTTCTGAATAGTTTTGGTCTGAAGTCCACTTTATGTAACAGTAGCTATGACTACTTATTAGAAGCTTCCATTTACTTGGTGGTTTTATTTCCATCCATTTATACTCAGTTTTTGGACCTATTGCTACCTACATGCATTTCTTGTACACAACAGTTACATCTTGTTTTGATTATCTAGCCTCTTTTGATTGGTGGGTTGAAGCCATTAATATTTAAGGTATTGTGGGGATGGGTTTTTTTCTTATTCCATTTAGGCAATGTTCTGGTTGGTTGGACTGTTGGTTTTTGTTTTCATTTTCCCTTGTCAGTATTGGGATTTGATTGTTCGATGTGTTGGACATTATTTATTCTTCCCCAGCTCATCTTTTATCATCTTTTCTACTCATAGAACATATTCTTTCCTGTGTTCTTGTGGTTGAAACTTTCTTCTTCCTCCGTGTATGTATTCCTTTAAGAATTTTCTGCAGTTATGGTTTGGTTGTCATACTTTAATTTGTGTTTGTCTTTAATATTCTTATCTCTCTGTCATCTTTGAGAGATAATTTTAATGGGTATAACAAATGGGTTTGAAATATATCCTTCCATGCTTTCCTGGGTGTTTACAGTTGCTGATAAAAGATATGATGTTATTCTAATAATTCTGCCTTTGTATATGAGTTGATGTCTTCCCTTTACAGCTTTTAGTATTTTTTTTGTTTTATATCTTTGACATCTTTACTACTGTATATCCTTCGTAGGATCTCCTCTGGTTATATGTATTTATGGTTCTAAGTGCCTCTTTGGTATGTATTCTTTCTCTAGGTTTTGGAAATATTCTGCTTTAATTTCATTGAATAATTTATATATGCCTTCTGACTTTATCATAGCTCCCTCTTCTATAAGATGGATTCCTAGGCTTGGTCTCTTGAATGTATCCCAGACTTCTTAGTATTGGTTATATTTATTAGTGTTTTTCTTTATATATGTCTGGATGAATTATTGTCTCAACTTTGTCCTCCACTGACACTGAAATTTGCTCTTCGGCATGGTCTGGTCTGTTGATGCTTTCTGATGTGATGTATATAGGAACATGTTCATGAGTGTGTGGTTGTATGTGCACATATATGTGTGTAGATATGAAGGCCAGAGGTCAACCTTGAGTAACATCCTTTAAGTGCCATCTACTTTTATTGAGATAGGGTCTCTTATTGGCCTAGAGTTTACCAAACAGGCTAGATTATGAGGGATCTGCCTGTCTCCACCTCCCCAGCACCAGGATTGACAGTATACACCACCACAGGTGACATGTTTTATGTGAGTTCTGGGGATCAAAACCCAGGTCCACCTGCAGGAAGGTGAGCTCTCCGTTGACAGAGCTTCTCTCCAGCAGTGTAATGAGGTTTGGATTTGATTGATTCTTTCATTGTCAGAATTTCTGTTTGTTTCTTTTTCAGTGTTTCAGTTTTCTTGCTGAATTTTTTCCACATTTTAAAAATTTCTTCGTTTTGAATTGTTTTATTTATTTGGTCATTGTCCTTGCCTATGTCCTGAGTTGATTTCCATGCTTATTTTCATTCTCTATACCATCACTGATCTTTTTTTAAATTTTTTAAATATTTATTTATTTACTTGATGGAGAGAGAGAGGAAGAGAGAGAGAGAGAGAGAGAGAGAGAGAGAGAGAGAGAGAGAGAGAGAGAGAGAGAGAGAATGGGCACATCAGAGCCTCTCCAGATGCAGGCAACATTTTTTGTGTCTGGCTTTACATGGGTATTGGGAAATTGAACCCAGGCTATCAGGCGAACCATCTCAGTGACTTTGGTTTCCATTATTGGGAAATTGACAGCCTGGGAATATGTCAGGTTGATTCATATTGTTATCTCATATCCATTTGTGTTTCCTCATTTTATTTTGTGCATTTGTGTGTCTTCCCATTTAATTTTTATCCATTTTTTCCATTCGTATGATGGTTTGTTTGTTGTAAGTCCTATGAGAGTATTGTTTTACTAGCAATCAAATTCCCCACTGCTGTCCAGCTGGGAAAAGACAGATGTACCCCCTACTAATTCAGTAGTAGTCTCAGCTTTGTCTTGCTGTGGGAGACACTTGTACACTTCACTGGGTCCCTGTTAAGGTTCTGCGACTACAGCACTGGAGTACTGGGAAGGTGTACTTTATACATTTATGTAGTACAAAGCCTATCAATACTTAAGTAAGGAACTGAGTAGGAATGGGAGAGAAAGAGATGTTAAATTATGAATGAAGTGAAAAGTATATGGGTTAGATATACAAGACAGAGTAGAGACTATTGTAGGTGTAGAAGCGTAGAAAACAAACATTTTTGTAGGTGGAGAAAATAGATAGTCATGAAGCTATTTTTGGTTGGCATCGAAGTTAAAATATAGGGCTGGAAAGATTGCTCAGCAGTTAGGGCACTTGTCTGCAAAATCTAAAGTCTGGAGTTCAATTCTCCAGTACCCACCTAAAGCCAGAGGCACATGATTCTGGAGCTCATTTGCAGTGGCTGGAGGCCATGGCACACCCATTCCTACTCTGTTTCTGTCTGTCTCTCCTTCCCCTTTGAAAAGAAATAAATATTTTTTTAAAAAGAAAGAAACTATAAAAGTATTTTTTAAAAAAGAAAGAAAACAAATATATTGTGTTGTAAATACAACATATTGTACATACAATATACAATATTATATATTGCTTTTAAAAAATAGAAGGCAAATTTAGAAAAAAAATCCAAACAACTAAAATTTTTTTTAAAAAATTTGGGCCTGGGGAAGATTGCTCAATGATTGCTTGCTTGCAAAGCCTGTCAGCCCTGATTCAATTCACAAACAAGAATGTAAGTGGGAAGCAAAAGGTAATACAATCATCTGGTGTTCATTTGCTGGGGCAAGAGGCCCTGGTGTGCCCATAAACACACAGACACACACACACACACACACACACACACACACACACACACACACATTAATTAATGTGAAACAGAAGATTCAGTGCTATTAGAATTAGTCTGATTCTTTTTCTCAGTGGATGGCATGATCACTGATCCCAGACCATTGCTATTTGTGTTAGTCTTCACAGGTGAGGGGAAGGACTCCAGTCTCAGCAGTTCTGACAAAATAAGTAACTGTGCCTGTCCAGAGGAGAAGGACATCTGTAGGCACATACTACTTTCTACTTTCTTTTTTAAGAAATATTTTTATGTATTTATTAGGAGGGGAAGAGAATGGGTGCACCAGGGTGTCCTGCCATTGCAAACAAATTCCCTATGCATGTGCCACTTTGTGCATCTGGTTTTACATGGGAACTGGGGAAATCAAACCCAGGCTATCAGAATTTGCAAGCAAGTACATACCTTTAATCAGAGCCATCTCTCCAGTCCCTACTTTCTACTTACAGCCGGAGTTTCCTGGTCAGAGCCCTCACCCACCCCAACCTCAGCAAGTTGAGATCTAGGCCCTTGTGAGCCAGGGATGGGTCTTTTCACAGGAGGACTTTCTATGATTCACCATTTGCAGGGGAATGGACAATCCTCCTCCTGCTCCTGTGTGCAGACCATGGAGCACTGGGTAACATAGAATAGAACTGCCCTGTATCTCCAACTGGCAGTGGTGGAAGGTTAGTCATTCTACCTGCCTGGAAGGCTCCTTTGGGTTCTCTGGCCTAGAACTCTCCTGATTACCTGCTCAGTGTTCACTTTTCACCACTGGGTAACTGAGATTCCCAGGGTCACACCTGTGGGAGTTAACTACTAGGGACAGTTTCATTCCTAGGGACAGTTCAATCCACATGGTGGCTGGAGTTAGAGATTGGGCCCAGGGTGGCATAGGTATCTTCCACCCCACAACAGTGACCTGGCTTTCTTTGGTGCAGGAGTTCCCTGCTGGCTTCTGTAGACACTTTTCTGGTAGAGACAGGTAAAGCCGATCTGCAATGCAAGGTGGTCCTAGTGGCTGAGGGCCCAGAGACCATAGCAGCAGTGGCCGCAGGGAGAACACAGGTCAGGTCTGTTCCTGGGAAGAGTGTACTCATGAAGAAAGCAAATGCTGGTCAGTAGGCAAGTGGAGGAGTAAACAAAGCTCAGGACCCAGTGGTCTCCTTCCCTTCCCTTGAGAATATTCATCCACTCACTCAGACCAGGATTCTGATCTGCCATCTTTCCCAATGTCGTCTTGGGTTACTTGAAGCATTAGTGAGTAGTAGGTCAAGCAAATAAGGCAAAAATAATTTTATTATGCATATCAGTAAGATATGGAGTGCATTTATATCTTTATTGGACAGTTCTGTTACTTTCATGAATTGCTTATTTATATCTTAAACACAACTTTCTAGGTTTTTAAGGGAATTTTATTGAGCACATTGCAAGAGGCAAGAGGCTAAACAGTAAAAAAGAGTACTGCCAGTAGTCTCTAATGATTTTTCATTTTTCTTATTTACTTTGTGTAGTTTCTTCACACTAAAGATATAAATTGGTATCTGACATAACATCTTGAACATTTCTCTCAACTGTTTGACATTTAATTTTGGGTATGCTTCTTTCTCACATGCCAATATTTTGATATTTTTATTACATAAAACAGCAAATGTTCGTACATGTGTATTTCATTTCTTTTTATGGTAGTCCCAGATTTTCCACAGTTTTAGTTACCCATGGTCAACAATGATCCAAAAGTATTGAACAGAAAATTCCATACTTTAAAAGAAAGTATAGATCATATTCACATAACTTTCATTGCATCATGTAGTTATAATCATTCTCTTTTTACCATTAGTTATTATTGCTAATCTTTCAATGTGCCTAACTTGTAAATTCAACTTCATCATAGGTATGTATGCATTAGGATAAAACTTGGCATATTTAGGGTTCACATGATATCAGTTAGTTATTAGGACTTTAGAAATACATCCCAGGTGTATAAGGAGGACTATTGTATTTAGAAAGTGTAACAAATTACCATAAACTGATGACTTAAAATCACAGAATTTTACTCTTTTACAATTCTTGTGGCTAAAAGTTAAGTGTTCCTATGAATCTCTCCTAGCTTTCAGTGGCATCCATCAATCTTTGGCATTCCTAGGCTTGTAAATGTGTAATTCCAAGATCTGTCTTTATCTGTAAATGGTCTTCTTCTATGTATGTCTTTGTCTCTGGGTCCAACTTTTCTCCCACTTGCATACAAGGACACCAGTCAAATCGAATTGAGATTATCTTAATGTAGCATATCTTCATCATAACTTTGTTAAATCTGCAAAATCCAAACAAGGTCATATTCACAGGTCCAGGTGGACATAAAGTTTTGCAGGATATCATCTAGCCAAGTACAGGAAACAATTTCATGTTTCTAGTTCACAAAAATATTCAGCTATACATTCCATTATATATTTAATTCATTATTACATTTAATTCCTAAATTCTTCTGGATCTCCTGTGTTTTCTGGTGTAATTTAGACTGGGGTATGCTCTCTTGAAGAGATAGGAGGAGTACTTCCTTATTTTAAATGTTACAGTGAAAGCAAAATAAAAACTCACATTTAAGTCAAAACTTAATATGGAGCCAGGCATAGTGGTGTATGCAATCCCAGCATTCAGGAAGCAGAGGTAGGAGGATTTCTATGAGTTCAAGGCCAGCCTGAGACTACAGAGTGAGTTCTAGGTCAGCCTGGACTAGAGTGATACCCTATATCAAAAAATTTAAAAAAAAATTAATGTGATGGTTAAATTTTGTTGTCAACTCGACCTGTTTAATAATCTTGGGTGGGTCTCTGAGGTTGTTTATAGGAAACAGTAGGGGGCAGGATGTAAGGATGCTCAGGAGAGCTAGAAACCAACACCCCTTCCTGGGAGGGCAATGCAAGAATCAGAGAGTCAACAAGTCTGGGTAAGGATGTAACACCCACCCTAAATTTACATAATAGGGAAGGAAATCTCTCCCATCCCCCTGCATGTTTGCTATAGTGTGTGTTTGGTATTGATGATGATTTCTCTTTCTCTCTGATTGGACCTGGGAAAGGGGGCCAGCCTCTTTCACCATTATGAAACTTCCCCTAGATCTGCAGTTTCAATAAATCTTTCCTCCCATAACCGTGCCAGGTTTGGACGTTCATCCCAGCAATTTGTGAGCTGACTTCAACACTACATCTTCACACATATGGCAAAAAAAGAGGTGAAAAGGGATGGGGAATTTGATGAGTAAGAATTTGCCTAAGAAATATTTCTTGTTTTCCATTGCCTACTGCAAAGTAAAACTCAGCCTTGGAGATCTCAGTATTCACTGGAGAATCCTCATCTCCCTCTTCTATCTAAGACTTGCATAGCTTTACAGCTTAACCTAACAGAAGATACCATTCAGTATCACTCCTGGTCTTCAGTTGTCCATTTATTTCATGTCACATGGTCCCTCGGATCCAGCCTTCAGATGCATGGCCATCCTCACCCCTCATCCCCATAGAGTTCTGGCTTTTTTTCATCTCTGTATTCTCCCTCCTCACCCTGGAGCAGCTGTACCCAGAGGGCCCTGTAGAATGCTTAGCCAGCATTCATCTTTGCTTCCTCACTGATCTTGAGCTTTGCTAACTTTCAGTGAGTTTCCTCTTTGGGTTGCCATGTTGATTGTGTCATGTTGCATTTCTCAATGCCATGCACTTTGATTATCCACATGGAAACTCTGTCTCTAAGACTATGTGAAGCATCCATTTTATAAAACTGACTCCATTTCATAAAACAGCCCATATATGGAAGAACCTCTCCTGGCTCACTCCCTCTCCCCTTCTGTGGGAGGTCCCAGTCATAAACTGAACAAACACTCCATAAAAGGTAAAATATGACTGTTCCTGGAATATGAAATGCAAATACCAGGCTCCAACTGGATAACCAATCAAAATTGTACAGATCAGGACAAAAGAACCAATGGGAATATGAAACGTCCTGTGGTCTCAGCTGTATTATATTTTGTGGGTTTTGCCTTTATATACCCGGAGCTTTTGTTCCTCGGGGCTCTCTGGCACATATCGGTCCGGGAGCCCGTCTGCACAGCCGAAGAATAAAAATCCTCTTGCGTTTGCATCTGCTGGTGTGGTTATTTGAGTCCTGAGGTACGCTCTCCCGAGAAAGATCTTGGGGGTCTTTCATTTGAATCTCTGTACCTGCCCAGAAGTGTCTGTGCATAGACAGACCTGCTACGTTATCACATAGCTGCATCTCCTTTCTATGAAGATCTGTGTATGTTTACTAAAGATTTTAGATGGCTCTAGGTTCCAGTGAAAACTATTCTATCAAAGGTATTTCATCCACAGAAATATTTTCCGGATCATATAGATGTTACTAAACATAAAATTAAAGCTTTTATTTCAACTAGCATCCACATCTAATATTAACAGACCCAAAAGTGAAATTGGGAAAAACATTTTAAGTGATTTGCTAAATATCCACTAATACAAATATTCCTTCTGGATCAGAACTCCTGAGAAATAGAAATACAAAGGATACTATTTAATTGAGAAAATACTAATACAACAAATGACATTATTGGCAGAATAAATCAACATCTCAACAGCTTTTATCTCTTATATAAATCAGTTTAGAATGTAAGTGTATAACTAAACCATCAACACTAGACCTGTTTGGATTCTACTTTACATATGACTATTGACATAAATATACACATAGATGCCAGGCCCATCCCAAAATCTGCTTCTTCAAAACAAAAAAGTTGTTCCTAGATATCAGTATTACCACAAACTTTCTGAGTGCCCCTTGATTTTTTTTTTACTAGCACCAAACAGGTATTAAAAATTGTTATTCAACAAATGGGTATTAAGATATATGCAGTGTTTTCTTTTGAAACAAGATTTTTCTAGATCACAATTAGGAATGTGGATAGAGGTTTTTAAAAATATTTTATTTATTCATTTTCTAGCAGAGAGAGAGAGAGAGAGAGAGAGAGAGAGAACAACAGGGCCACACTTTGTGGGTCTGGCTTATGTGGGTCCTGGGAAACTGAACCCAGGTTCAGTTAGGCACTGGAGGCAAGTGCCTTTAACCACTGATCCATTTTCCAGCCCTGGATAGAGTTTTGACCTTAGAGATAGTAATAAGTTTCTAAAGTTTCTGCTCTGCAGTCATGTTGCTAGGTAGACCTGCCTACTACCATCGTGAACAGCCATCCTCACCCATCTCACAAATAATTTTTGGTATCTATGGTATGATAGATCCAGTTTTCATGTATTATTAACAAAATAGAGAATAATTTATTTACTGTTCTTAAAGAGCTCAATGAAGACTAATTTCTCTTTAATCCAATCCATAAAGTATACAATATTCTGAGAATATTATTTTAGAAAATTTTAGTAATAGCAGAAATAATTTAATTTTCATTGAGCTTTGATCAGAGTGATGAGTAACATTTATTTTTTTAAGTTAGGGTTTCATACCAGCACAGGCTGACCTGGAACTCACTCTGTAGTCTAGGCTGACCACAAACTTATGGCATCCTCCTATCTCAGCCTTCCGTGTACTGGCATGAAAGGTTTGAGCCACCACTCCCAGCTAAGGGTGATATTTTTGATGAATTGGAAATAAAAGCATTCTTAACTGAAAAAAGGAATAGGGTTTATGTTAATGTTCTAATAATAGTAGAAGAAACTATTATAAGGAAGGTTGTTACTTCCATGTGAATGAATTGGTGTGTAGGAACAGTTTGTTGGGTCAAAGAAGAAGCTTTCAGCCTTGTACTCACTTTAGAAGCTGGCTAAGAACAGCTTATTAATGAAGCTGGTTACAAGCAGCCAAGCTTGACATAAATTAGGTAGCACTGGGTTGCACTGCCAATGAAATTGTAGACTATGAAGCATCAAACCAATTACAATTCATTTGTCCTTTAAATCTTTTCACCCAGCAGTGGAATGCTAAAGTGACAGGAGAAGCATCATCACAAACAATGACAATCTGTGTCTGATGTCAGCTGGCGGCCATCTAGAAAAAAATCCCTCATTGCTGCCTAGCTCAACTGGGCAGGTGTCATTTCCAGGTCCCAGCTTTTACCTTCCCAGAGCTGGACAGTTCAATCCATGCCTTTTCACCTGCTTCCAATCCTGCCAGAATGATGGTAGTTCCATCTCTTAAGCCAAGAGAAATGGAGCCATCAAAACAGACTCACACCCTTGCTAGCTCAGCTGCTCTCCAAGGTGCTGCTCTCCTGCCAGACCTGCTACAGCCCAGTTTGCCAGACAATAGTGTCAGAAACACTGAAAGCATTGCAGGAGACAAACTTGGGCATCTCTGGGCTGTATAAGTGCATAAGCAACTCTGGTCAGGTCGGGATCAGCTTTAGTAACTTCTGGTGGGAGAAAAAGTATAAACTAAGTTAAAAAGTATAAACTGTTAGAGGGGCTGCGCTTGGGACTGCCTAATGCAAATGCCTGCTCTCTGTTTTCTTTTCAGTTTGGCCCTTTGCCAGTACATAGAGTTGTAACGTGATCCAGCCTGCTTGCTATACCCAAGGAAGGACCACGAGTAGTTTATGCTGGCTCATATGTCTCTGGCCTCTGCTGTCTTAGCAGCCTAACTTCGACATCTTCTCCTGAACATCTCCTTTCCAAGCTGATCACTTCAACACAAAGTTCTGAAATTTTGGTGCTAAAATCGACCCTGAAACTATCCTGTATAACCTCAAAACTTTAAAGATGAGAAAATGGGACTTCTGTAATGCCAAGGGACTTTCAGATACAGAAAGGTCAGAAGAGCCAGATTAGCCTCTTGATTCCCAACCTAGAGGGCATCTCACCCCTGTGCATTGTCTCTAATGCCTCCTGAATTCCAATTGACTGTTCATCTCACCTCTCCACATCATCTCTACTGCCCCCCACAATATCTAGCCTTCACCTCACCTCTCCACATCGTCTCTGATGCCTCCCACAATATCTCATCATTATCCTTATTTTTATTTTCATAGGAACCAAAATCAAGAAAGTGGGATTCTCTGCCTTTCCTCTGTCCATCTTTCTCTCTTCCATTCTCTTCTCATCCTCTATCCCACTTTCTCCTTCCTCCTCTGTCCTGTTCCGTCTTCCCCTTTCCCCTTCTCCTCTCTTTAGCCAACATAATGCAATAACTCCTTTACTTTGTAGTAAAACAAAGATAAGAGTAAGTAACCTCTGGATGTATAGCTCACTAGAGCCATTCTGTTATGTGATCAACATTTAGTTCTTTCATCCTAGGAATACTCAAACTCGACCTGAGTCATACTTTTATTGCTGCAAGTTACCTGACAAAAATATTCTAAAAGAGAAATGGAAGGGTTTATTTTGGCAAATAGATTTAGAGGTTTCAGATGAGGCCCAGCTGGATCTTTGCTTTGGGAATGGGGTGAGACAGAAAGCCAGGGCAGAAGCACATGGTGAAGGGAAGTTGCCCACCTCATGGCTGCTATGAAGCAGAGAGGAAAGGCATGAGGAAATATACCCTTGTCACAACTTTTGTCCAACTAGACACAACTTATATTTTCTATCACCTCCCTATAATGCGATTATATTATGAATTCATTAAGGGGATTAATCCATTGATTAGGTCACAACTTTCATGATCCAATCACCATTTAATGATTGGACTCACCAACTAAGGACTAGGACTTCAACACATAAAATGTTTGGGAATGAAGGGGGGCAGAGCAAGATGTTGAACTAGTAACAGTGTCGCCTGGACTCTCTCCATAAAGGTTTGATTTTCCAGCTGGGATCCAAACTTTGGACACTGGCCGGACCTGAGCCAGGGCCCTCTCTCCCCCCACTAACTCCAGAGCCAGTGCAGATGGGGTTCCCCAATGGCTCTCTGCTCCACAGAGGAGCGGAGAGCCGAACCCTCCCCCACCCCAAGCTCCTGCCATTGTCAACTTGCTGCCGC
This sequence comes from Zapus hudsonius, assembly GCA_004024765.1. NCBI lineage: Eukaryota > Metazoa > Chordata > Mammalia > Rodentia > Dipodidae > Zapus > Zapus hudsonius. The sequence goes on along the minus strand of PVHP010032240.1, from coordinate 6,678 downwards.
TGATTGACTGGCTTCCCCTCACAGGGCTCCCCTCCCTCCAGCACCTGATCCTAGGACGCGCTTCTCTCCATGACACCCTCCCACCACATACACACACAGATGATCATTGGGCAACCTGACCTAACTTGGTTCTGGGGCCAGACCTCGGGCAGCTGCCTGGGAAACTCGGCAGAGGCAGGTTTAGACGAGTACCTGCAAAAAGAACACAGGCTGTCTCTGCTCAAGTACCAGGGATCATGTGCCACTGCCAGGAAGTAAAGTGGGCTGAATAGCACTCCCCAGGGTGACTGAGCACTGACTGCAATATACTCCTGACTTATCTACCTCTCAGGTAGAGAGGGACTTTAATATACCCTTTGCTCTTTCTGAAGTTGTTCTCTTTTTGTACCTGATTTGTTTTGTCTTCTTGATATCTTTGTTATTAAATCATGATTTAAGGTTATCATCTCTGCACTTCTGTGGAAGATATTCGATGTATTGGAAGAAAATAATGTTTCATTTTGTTAATATCTTTGTTATGTCACTAAAAAGTCCACAATATTTGCTGCTGTGGATGGCACACTAGAACTGAATAGGAAAACCATTCTGTAACTGAAAATGCTATGTATTTTGGTCACAGGACTTGTAGAAATCAAGTCAAGACCAAGCTAGACCTGTCTTCCCTTCTGACTAGCTGTCATATGCCAGAAGGTGCTGTACAGGCTGCTAGGGGAGAAGCGTCATCAGAAATCTTCCTCATCTGTGGGTCCTGCATGCTGCACTTGCCTTCCAGACAAGATGTGTGCACTGGTGCAATGATGCATGGCTGTTATGAGAGTAACCAAAGGCTTTCTGCTTATATTTGAAGCCCAGTCTGCAGGTAAGAATTCACAGCTGGTACTGGAAACTGACCATAAGCTCATAGATGGGAGATCCCAGGCCCTACTGAGGAAGCACCTGCTAAATGGACATGATGTTGCCTTCTGAGTAGTTATGCCTCAGCCTATGGATCAGTTTTGCTGTCAGCTTTGGTCAGAGTGACAGTTACTTCTGACAGAGGTGACAGTGACTTCAGAGGCTGGATGAAGAGCTAAGAATAAGTGATTGCTGAGTGCTCAGCCCTGAACGGGCAACTAGATCTCCCCCTCCAATGCTCAGAGAGCATTGCAGAAGAGGAAGCAGAAAGAATGTGAGAGCTAGAAGAAGGGGTGGAATGCCTTGCAGTCCTCCAGCAATGACAGCTGTGATTATCCGAATATGACCTATGCAAGATGGAGTCTGTCAACATTCTGTCATGGAGGGGGATTGCTCCACTTTCCTGTGAGGATTTACAGGCAGCTAATGGTGGTTAGGGCTATGAGAACATGAAGCCTCATCCCTCCTCAAAGATTTATAGAAAGTTAATGGTTGTAGAGGAGAAACATTTTATTCAGTGGTTTAGTCACTGTACATTTCCATGCTCCTGTAAATAATCTCTCATCCATGGTGCTGTTCGCAACCATAATTAAACTCACTGGTGTGCACACACACACACACACAAAAAAAAAAAACATGAAAATAGGAATACTTGGAAAGAAGGGGAACAGTGAAGTGGGAAAGAGATAAGAGAAGGCTATAGTGCTGAGTATGATCAAAATAATCATATACATGTATTAAAGTCTCATAATCCCATTATGTATAATTAATATAGTCTAATAAATTTGACAAAAGCTTTAGTATGAAAATTCAATGTAACTGTTTTGTTTGACAAATTTTAGTACAAGTGATATGATTGATGCACATTGTCTTTCTCTTTCTAGTGTATGGGTTCCCAAAGTTGTTCAAAGCATCACTAACATTTCACAGACAAAAATTATTCTGGGATAAGGTCAGTTTAGAAGATTGTTACACACTGATTTTTAAGCTCATTAGTATATTATGAAGCCTGAATAAATTTGATGTAAAACAACCTATACAATGTCACTGAAGTAATATCTATTTATTTAGAAAAACATTTCATTTTCCTTTATTGGAAATTGTGTTCCAAGAAATTTTGATAAACCTGGATTTATTTTTTTTCATGTTTAAAAACACAGCTAGTAGTAGTAGTAAGTTAAACATACAGTAAAATATAGATGACTTCTAACCAATGAATTATGTTTAATTTTAAACCAGACTGTACATCTAGTTTACCAGATGATATATATATTATAGCATGAACCAGATGATCAAATAGAAAGTCTGTCTTCATTGTTATATAGAAATAAACATTTCAAAATTATATGCAACCCAAAATGTCTCTACGAGAAGTTTGAAACCCAATTTATAAGTTTTTATACAGTGAACAGATATGAACAGAACCAATAATAGTAGCTGATATGGAAAAGATGAACAATTTCACTTTGTCCACACAACTCCCCAACTGAAGAATGCATAGATCAGCACCAAAAGTGGCTACATGAGCCCATTACTTATTCCTTGAAGAGACAGAGAAGGAACTATGCACCCAACACTTAGGGTCTTAAAAAGTGCTGCCCGAGGACTCCTTTCTGTCCACTTCAAAGAGTGATGAGAGAACCCATAGACTTTTAACATATGAGGATAGCTAACAAGGAAAAGAGCCCGTAGGTGATTTAATATAACTGAATAGTTTTACAAGACTGAGAGAAGGCATTCAGCTGGAAACAAGGGGAGAGGAGCATGCATCCCACATGCTGGTCTGGACAGGCACTGCCCGAGGGAAAGGAATACAGCATGCTGCAGTTGGTATGGCTCTGGAAGCTTGAAAGAATGCACACATTCTGAATTCCCCCCATCCCCGACCAGAAAAGAGAGAGAACAGTAGATCATGTGGACTCCAAGAATTTCTGACAGGATAACTGGCTGAAGTCTTTTCCTACTGAAGCTAGTTGTTGAAAACTAAGCTAAAAAGCTATTCTTTCGGGTGTGTGTGCACAATATAAAGCTACAGGAAATGAATCAGAAACATTAGACACAAAGAAGCAAAGTAATTCTTTAGTAACTGACCCTAAAAAGAGAATTGTGAGTTACCTAAGGAAAATCAAAATAATCACTTTAATGATGTTCAGTCAGTTATCAGAGACCACAAATAGAAATCTATATAAATTTAGAAAATCATATATGAACAAAGAAAGAAAATGAAAAATTAAAATGGTAAAAACATCATGTGTAGTGGTGCATGCCTATCATCTCAGCATTTTCGAGGTAGAGACAGAAGGCTCAGAAGGTTAAGGTCAGACTGGATGGATTACATAGCAAGTTCAAGGCAACCCTCAGTTATATAATGAGACCTTCTCTTAAAAAGAAACCAAAAATATTAAAAACAGAGCTCAATCTTGGAGCTATAGAATATAATAACTAAATTGAAAAATACGAGAGAATTTGAACTCTCTGATGATTGAACAGAAAGAAAATAACAAACTAAAATATCATTAGAAATTACCTACATAGATGAACAAAATGTGTATGCACGTGTGTGTGTGTGTGTGTGTGTGTGTGAACTTAGGGAACCTATGCAAGAATATCTAGCAAACAATTATGTGTACTGAAGGAACTCTTGAAAGAACTCTTGGATAAGACAGAAAAAGAATGCTTATAAAATTTATTTACAGGTTCTGGTGAGATGGATAAATGGTTAAAGACACTTGCTTGCAAAGCCTGATGGCCTAGGTTTGATTCCCCAGTACCTGCATAAAGCATAAAGTGGTTCATGCATCTAGAGTGGCAAGAGGCCCTTGTGTGCCCATGCATGCATTATCATTTTTTTCTCTCTCTCCCTCTCTCTCTCCCTGTCAAATAAATAATTTTCAAAAATGGTTACATGATAATGACAGACATTAATATTAGTATGTTGAGAAAAAGTTAATAATGAGCTATTTACTTGACTATACTCTTTTTTAAAAATCCAAGTCAACTTCGTATGCCTTGACTATTAGTTCCCTGCTGAAAGACATGATGCTAAGAAGGGTGAGAAGATTCATGTAAATTCTTTCCTTGGTAAAATGAGCTTGTGAAAGTTCTACTATTTCTTCTTAAGATATTCTAACCTGCCATCTTCTAGTCCTTAGAACTAAAACAATGATAGTTCTTCCTGTGTTTCCTTTTTCCTTAAGATGATATTATATTTCAGTAAAAATGTATTATTTTTCTCCTAGATGAGCTGTAAAGGAGAATTGACAACAAATGGACATTTGCAAAGTTAGAGGTAAGAGCATGCCACATGCATCAGAATCCACATCAGCATCCCATCTGTGATGGTTAGGTTTTGTTGTCAACTTGATCTTTTTAATTATCTTGGGTGGGTCTCTGAGGATGTTCATAGAAAGGCAGCCTCTCAGTAGGGGGCAGGATGTAAGGAAGCTCACAGGAGCTAGAAAAATCCTTTCCTGTGTGGGCAGTGCAGGAAGGAAAGTCCAGAGACTCAGGAAGCCATTAAGTCTGGGGAAGGGTTGTAAAACCTCCACCCTAAAGGAGAAGAAATACTCTCATTGAACCTCCTGCCTGTTTGCTATTGTGTGTGCGGTGTTGGTGATGCGATTCTCTCTCTGAGTCTGACCTGTGAAAGAGGGCCAGCCTCTTTCGCTGTTACAGAACTTCCCCTCAATCTGTAGCTTGAATAAATCGTTTCCTCCAATAAACTGTGCCTGGTTTGAGATTCATCCCAGTGGTGTGTTGCTGACTACTACACCGTCTCTGCTCCTCACTCAGCCTGTTACCAAGTTTTCACATGTGGGAGAGAAATCAAAAGAAGTAAAGAGATTTCAAACTACCTGGCTTTAACTAGGGTGCTTGGAAAATAAATTCATGTGTAATATAAACTAGATGCCACCTCAGAAAAAAAAACCCAACCCAGGAGCTCTCAGTGAGGACTGTAGGCCAATTATATTGGCAGCTTTGGAAAAGTCAAGCAAACAGACCACTGAGTATTTTGAGGATCCCGCACATGGACTCATACTAACAGCTCCGTGGTGATCCCTTGTGTTTTATGTTCTGGGGCTGGGGTGGAACCAAGGGCAATTAGGTTTAAGAATAATGAGTGGATCTTCTTGGACCTGCTTTAAGGGTGAAGACACATTAAAGCAACTTTCTTGCTTACTATGGCAAAACTAGTTCATTCATGAGTCAGAAAACACAGCTCTGATTTGTCATCAGAGTACTTTCTACCCAATGGTGTGGCTCTTCTTAGCTATAAAACCTGGGGGAGCTACATCTCACTGGTGTTCAGGATTTGTCTTACCTTCCAATGGTGTACATATAGGAACAGAGTCAATAAAAATACAGATGAGCATGTTGAAACAATATTGAGGAAATTCGTTTGAGTTGGCCTAAACATTCTTGATCATTTGCAATAACTAATAGAATATCACCACCTACTTTCATTTTTAAAAGTGCTTTTTAAATTTTCTTATTAAAATTTAAGCTGGCTACAATAGTGTCACACTTTTAATTCCAGCATTCATGAGGCTGAGGTAGGAGAATCCCTGTTGGTTCAAGGCTAGCCTGGTTATAGAGTAGGTTCCAGGTCAGCCTGAGTTGGACTGAATCCCCACCTCAAAACAAACAACAGCAAAAATCTTAAACTATCTCTTGGCCTCTTACTTCCTCCCAGATTCTGTATCTTTACTGAATCCACTGACTTTTTTTTTCTTTACCATCCTATCCACTCCAGAACATAATCCCTTTTTAGTGACTTCAAAAGAACATAAAATAAGAACCCTTAAATAAGCTTGGGCCATGATAGCCAGCTGAAGCCTGACAAGACTTGAGAGCAAACGAGAAAAAGTGTGTGGGTGTTTAGGAGAGAGACCCCACACAATGTTGCCAAGCTCCTTTTAACCCCTCCCCAGTTGTTGGAGTTTTGCCTTGCCTCCTATGTGATCAAAATGGGTATTTTTGTTTCTTAAACATGTATGTACTTCTTTCTGGTGCTTTTTCCCCCCAATTCCACACCCAAGTACCCTAACAGCAATTAGAGTTATTTCTTCAGAAGGGGGATTGTGACAGTTCAGGCAAGCTCCATAGACGCCCTCCCCTTGAGTGGGAGGTGTCTAACTAGAGCTCAAACCTAGGCACTAATACTGATTGGTCAGGTGTGAACCAACCACCTGTCTCCCTGCTCACCTTGGGTAGCAAATACTCACTGACCAGATAATCCTCTCTCTTTCTCACACACATGGCCTAGAAGAAGGACTTCTAACTCTCTAGGGATCTGTAAGGTGTCCCCCCCCCCAGCCTGTGGTGAGGGGCTGGGTTTCTCTTCCACCTGAATCTTTCCTTCTCATGACCTTTACCCTTCCTGCTTATTTACTTGAACAACATAAGATTGTTAAAACTCTCCAAGTCTTCTCCCCACACTGGTGGCTGGAGAACTCTGTAACTCCCCATGTTCCCTTAAATAATAAAGTCTCCCACTGTACCTTAATATCTTGCTGCGTATGATTTTAATTCTTTAACTTTGTAGACAAGAATTCAGGTACTCCTTAAATTTTGGGGTGCATTGGAATTTTTGCTGGCCATTAAGTTATCTAAATTCCAATCCTCAGCTCACCCCATTCCAAGTGCTTGCTCTGTTTCTTCTCAAAGGCACCCAGTCATTCCCCCTGCCCTTCAGAATGGCCACCTGTTTCCCTTGCCTGTTATATATAGTGACCTCATAGCTCCCTTCTCATTGAAATATTTCACCACATAGCCAGCCTTTCT
>PVHP010032239.1:0-20462 GCA_004024765.1 Zapus hudsonius | reverse complement strand
CCTCCCCCCTCCACTGGATAACCTCCTCCATTGTTCGTCTGGATCAGTCCTTGTGACAGGGGACCATGGATAGCCTAGTATTCAGCCAGGTTCTCCTGGCCATGCCTCTGGATAATCTCCCCCACCACGGCTCTTACAATCTTTCCGCCCCCTCTTCCGCATAGTTCCCTGAGTCGTGGTGGATGAGTATTAAGGCTACACTGCCTGCTCTTTCTACCTGGATCTCTATCCTCCAGGATGTCAGTGAGGTCTCTCCTTCATTTCCTTTCCTTTAGGTCTCTGCACAAATACCAGCTTATCAATGTGCTTCCCAACCATAGTCTGTGCCCCTCAACTGTCTATCTTTTCCCCATTTTATATCTATCCACATCACAGAATGCCATCTAACATTATGTACCTTTATCATTTATTTGCCTGTACTTGCTTTTCTCTTCTCATCTGCCAGGTTCTTAAGGGAGAAAAATCCATTTTGCTAAACCCTGTATCTGCAAGTGCTTAAACCCCACTAGCAAAGAACCTAAGAACACTAGCTAAGGCTGCAAATACTTGCTCTGAGAGGTCAGAATTGACTTAAATTGGCTTGTACCTGGGCTTTAGAGAAATGCAAAAGAAATCAGCATATTTCTGCCTACAAGTAGAAGAGCTTAAAGACGTGACTATAGGAAACCACTTAATAATCGCCATGTCTTAAAAATAAAATCAAGAAATAAAGGGGAAAAGCAAACTTTTTCTTTAATTCTACAAGGTGATAAAGAAAGTAATTTCTAGCCTGCTCATTTCCTCGAAATCTGAGTTCTATGACAGTAGGTGCTTCTTTATTATGAAATCTGCAAGCCCAAGAGATGACATTTTAAAAATAATTATGCCTGTTGAATAGTACAATTGTTTCTCTCGGCAGAACTAAATCTGACACCAAATGTGTCAGCGCTCAGAGGGTATTTTTAGGATTTCTTCTTTAAGACTATAAATATACACATCGCAAATGGCATCCTCCCACTCCTGTTAATTCTGCTTGGGTAATTCCTATTTACACCATCAAAGTTTAATCCATCTAAAGAGACCTACCTCTGTGGGTCCAAAGGCAGGAGTCTGAAAGACCCCGATATGTTGGGTCACTTCACTTAATGGCATTTAGTGACACCAAGGGCTGAAAGCCCAAAGTGGAATGGAAGCCATTAATTCCACCTCTAATTATCATGATTAAGTCAAAGCTCTGACGTTTGATTTGTTCCTTTTCCTTGAGACTCTACCTCCACCAGCTCACAAGGAACGCACTCTGAAGTAGCGAGCTGGACTTGAGGTCTGACAAAAGCTGGTCTTATAGCCACACACCCTACCTGCAGCCAGACAAATCCATGTCTAGCTCCCACACACATGGGGCCATCCTCAAGACCCCAAGGCCTTCCGTGGATGGTTCAGCCACACTGAAGTCCGTCTTGTCAACCACACTTGTCCATCTGCCTTGCTAACTCCCCATCGCCTTCACAAGCCTCTCAGTCATCTTCTCCAAAAGCCTCTTGTTCATTTCCTCCAGGAGTTTACTACCCTTCCCTGGGGTCCCAGAGCATTTCACTGTATTCCTTGTGTTAAGCTTGGCTATGCTACAATATCAATACACACTCAAAATATTAGTGTTTATGTAAACAATGTATTATTTCTGCTTCAAACAAGCATTCCCAGGTAGTGAAGTTTCTTCAGGACATCCCAACTGAGAGCCAAGCAGATAATGGTCGTTACCACCAAACTACCCGGAATATGAGGCATTGTCATTCAGAAAGGAAGGCGAGAAATGCCATCACTGGCCCTTAAGCAATGTTGCTACGTCTATCCATAACCCACAGGCCATAAAGAGCCATTTAGGGGCTGAGGGAATGGGTTCAGTGGATAAAGCATTGCTATCTTTGATTTTAGATCTTTAGATTCCATGTAAGAGCCGAATACTATGGTTGGTGTCTGAAATTCCAACACTCTTACAGCAAGATGCAGGACAGAGAGAGGAGAAGCCACCAGAAGCTCATGGGGCAGCTAGCCAGGCAAACAGCGGTGGACAACGAGAGACCCTGCCTGAAACAAGATGTAAGGCAAGGTCAGACACCTGAAGGTTGTCCTCTGACCTTCACACGTGCACATACATGCTCACATACATTAATGCACACACAGAGATAGCATACACACCGAAAAGAGAAATGGTTGCTTTGGTCCTTATAAGGAGAACTCTGTACTCAAGAGATTAACTGAAGATGTGGGTGAAAATTCTTTCATTCGACAAATGCTGTTGAGTACCAAATATGAAGCAGATAGTGAACAAGGCAATTACCAGTAATAGAAATGAATTAAAATTCTAAGTAAAAGTCTGTTCACTTAGAGCCCTTTTGGCATTTTCAGAGTACAAAATGCCATGCAGTGGTCATTAATTTAGCTGGTTTCATAACTGAATGTGAACTCCATGATTTGTCTAAATGCCTAGAGTACTTTTGATATACATTCTTAGATAAAGCAAAACAGATCCTAAGAGATGCTTCTTGGATATATGTCATATTCACTCTTGGGAGATTGGGTTGTCTCTCTGAACTTTATGGCCAACCTTGTAACTTTTATTGGTTACAAGATGCAGAAGTGTTTCCCTGTTATTGTTGTTGCTGTTGTTGTTGTTGGTGGTGGTGGTGGTGATGGTGGTGGTGTGTGTGTGTGTTTGTGTGATTCCTGATACCACAACACACGGGGTATTTATCTATGATCTTACATCTTCGCAAGTGGCACCTAAAATAGTTCTTGTATTTTACTGAACTTACACTTTATTTCTTTGTAAAGCATCAATAGAGGAAAATGTGAGTGCATTTAAACAGCTTCTCTTTTATCCACAGAGCAGAAGTTGGGTGATGAAATGCACCCTGTGTTTCCTCTCTGTGGATTTAATGGGCCGGCACTAGAACATCACTGTGTCACAGAATAAGTCCTAAAATGCCAACTACAGTCATGGAGACAATAATATCTATCCACCAAAGGAAAAATAAACTGTTCTACTTGTAAATTAACTGATTCCAGAAGATTTTCTATGTCAGACCAAAAAAGAATACCACAAAAACATGTCGATCATGTGTCTCTAGTTCATTGCTGAAATAAATATTCATCTGGAAGAAGTTACAGTTTCTCTAGAAAGAAAAGGCAGCACAAACCACGAGTGCTACCTGGAACATCACTTAGGAACTCCTCTGCCATTTTCTTCCCAAGCCTTAAAAAAATGTACTTATTTAAAAGAGACAGACAGACACACAGAAAAAGTATGAGCAAACCAGGGCCTTCTGCCACTGCAAATGCATGCGCCACTTTGTGCATCTGGCTTTATGGTGGGTACTGGGGAATCAAACCTGGGCCATCAGGCTTTGCAAGCAAGTGCCTCTAACCACTGAGCAATCTCTCCATTGCCTCCTTCCCAACCTTTGTGATAACTATGAAATGGCCTGAGTGATGATTGTTACTGGCACCTGTATAAATGCACATGGAACAAGCCCACTAACCACATTACCACAGGCTAGTTCCTATGCAAACAGATTAGCTCTCCTTCAATGGGGCTCATTGTTTATTACAAAGAATTAGAATGGACCTCTCTCCTGTGTCTCTCTCTCTGTCTCTCTGTCTCTGTCTCTCTCTCTCTCTCCTTTCTCTCATTGTAAAACACTCTTTCTAAAAACACCTGCATTTATGGTCGGTACTCATCCAGGAAAGGTCTAGGTATATTTCTATGATGGGACTGAAACATCTAAGAGCCCTGGTCCACGCTATCCCCTGTAATTCATTATTGCCTTTGGCGTTTCTTCTTTTCTAAGGAGATACGCTCCCAATAGGCACCGAAGTCATCATGTAGATACAGGGGCTCCAGGAAGACTTCTGATACAAGGTCAACGCACACCCCCATCTTGAACTTAGAGTGAAATGAATACATTTCAAATGCGAAATAAGGGATAGAGATTTGTTTCTACACATGGCAGGCATTAGCTGTGCAGACTGCTCCCCCATGATGTCCATCTTCATCTTTCCGTGAGTCATTTTGGCCACGATTCTCCTGTACCACAGTGATGCAAGGCTCTTTGCCCTTCTATGCACCATGCTGCCCTAGTTACTAATAGCGTCACCAATGTGGCCACTGACTCCTGACACTCAGAGTTCCTAAGAGGTTAACTGACAACCCGTTCAATTCTGTTGTTCTCATTAAGTCTACATTCGAAGTCAAGCCTATTCCACTCTAAGGAAATGTTGCTTTTTTAAAGTTCAAAACCAATGTTAAAGCTATAAAGGTAACGTGAACTGACAAATATTAGATTTGTAATATATTTCTATTGTAGTCAGTTCCACATTGCTAAAGTGGACATACAAATCAGGCACAGTTTAGGGGAGGAAGGAATTTATTTCAAGCTTACAGTTCCAGGGGAAGTTCCACAATGGTGGAAGCAGCTGGCTCCCATTCATAAAAACAAGGAGAGAAGGCCACCACCAGTCAGCCAGCAAAACCAAAACACAGCAAGCTCAAAACTCAACAGCAAGCAGCAGGGACCTGGCAAGAGCCCAGACCTCTCTGCATAACTGGGCAAGAATTCAGATCCACCCCCCCCAAAACACCTGAGGGTTGGACCCCAGGATGGAGGGACAACCTCCCCCCCCAGTAATACCTCCTCCAACCAGGTGATAGCGACCCAAGTTACAATCTTTAATAAAACACCAGAGTGTATTGGGGAAACACATTCAAACTACCACCATTTCATAAGACACACAACTAGAACAAAATTTAAGGATACAAAGACTTTTGACCAGCAAGACTGGTCACAGGCCAAATATGGTGGTCAACACCCATTATCCTGACGTTGCCTAACTTAAATTTCAATTACTTTTTGATAAGAAATATGATTATCTAATGATGTCAGCAGTCAGACCAGTAATTATCTCAGGAAATGGTGTCTAGATTGGGAAAGGATGTTTTCATTAAATACTGGAGGTCTTGGTATAGCTAATGGGTATACGGATAAACATATATGTGTGGATGTGTGTGTTTAAAAACTAAAATTCAACCAAAATGAATATTGGGCTGGAGAGATGGCTCAGCAGTTAAGGCACTTGCCTCCAGTGCCTAAGGCCCCGGGTTCAATTCCCCAGGACCCACATAAGCCAGATCCACAAGGTGGTGGCCCTGGTGCTCTCTCTTTCTCTCTCTCTCTCTCTTTCTCTCTCTCTCTCTCTCTCTCTGCTTGAAAATGAATAAATAAAATATTTCAAAAAAACAAAATGAATATTAATTCTTTTCTTTATGTTCCTGTTGTCATTATGTCTCCAATTTAAAATAATTAACAAGTAGGCATGTACAGGATAATGGTTGAATCTATGTGAAAATCCATTTTTCTGTACCCAGAGGACCCTTTATTACTGTGACATCTAGGGGTCTCTTATCCTGATTTCCACTGGATCTTGCTTAAGTGATTAAGACTTCTTAGATAAGACTGTAAGAGCCAAGGTGGGGGAGAATATCCAGAGGCATAGTCCCCCTCAACAACAACAACAACAACACACACACACACACACACACACACACAACTGGCTACTGCTTATACAATTCATAACCCCCGATCCCATGAGCCCTTCCAACAATCCCACTGAAGAAAGCCCTTAGTGGGTTGGGGGCAGGGAGGAGGGAAATGGGGATACCAACACAATACTTGTTCATACAGTGTTTCTAATTATTAACAATAAATAAATTTTTAAAAATTTAATTCTCAAAGAATCAACTTGAAACTAGAAAATAAAACCCTAAAGGAGCAAGGCATGATTTCACAAATTTTCAAACACATTTAGATACTCTATGCTAATAAAGCAATATAAACTTGCTTGTCCTCCAGAGTTCTTGGGCTCCTCCATCATCCAATTATGGAACACAATTAATGTTATATGGGTTTCCTCAGCTCGCAGCATGGATGGGTCCTTTACCAAAAACCTTCCTTCTCTACCTGTGGAGCTCTGACAACTGCAGAACTCGAGAAGTGGCTTTGCACTGGTCAGGGAGTCCTTTCACGTACACTCCCAACTCCTCTTAACAAAACAGATGAAGCTTGCACTCAACTTCCTCCTCCCTTGCTTCAACCAAAGACCAGCTTTACAGGCAGCACCAGCACATCTCCTATCTTCAGTTCATTCAAAGAATCTAATTAGCCAGCATCCTTTTTAAAGAAAGAAGTTTAAGAACTTTTTGCCTGCATGAAATGGTTTCTCATTCATGTTCCAGCTCAGTGGTGGGAATGGCAGTTGTTACGGGTGATGGAATTTCAACAAATATTAGACAGAAGCAAAGAATCTGATTTTTAGTTATATTGCACTGAATTGAGTATACCTCATTGGCTCTCAATGTAAATTAACGAACTGCTTTGAAGTTATTAAAATTTATTAATTTCTCCATATCCTCAGAGTTAATGTACCAACACTAACTAAGCAGTTAAGTCCCATTGAAATGTCTATATTATCATAAAATTTTCTGAGAGTTTATTATCTTGATTTTACAAGTTAAATATTAATGTTTTAGAAAACAGTGAAACCAGAAGTCAAAACAAAGCCTAATACTTAGCTTTGAGCTTGCTCGGCCATCATGAAGGGTCAGAACAAGTAAGGCACATCGAGCCAAATATTCCTGAACTTCTGCCCTCATAGGCTGGCAGGATGATCTTGGCTGCTTAGAGGAATAATGAGCTCCAGATATTGTCTCAACCTGAAGCTGAAATTTCCTGATATTGATTGTCACTATGGGCGAATGAACTTAGGTTGCCAGACAAAAGATACCTATCATTTCTTCCTCATCAACCATTCTCTCTTAAAGAATCTGGTCATCCAGAGCTCAGAAGGGCCAGCCTACCTACCATAGCTTCAAGGATGAAAGAAGGCTACACCATATGAGACTGGTCAAGGACAGCTTCCCATGTGGGGCTTTGGAACTGAGGCAAAGATGGGTTTTTTTCAAGTGAGGCTGGAGTTGAAAGATCATGTAAACCTATACCTGTTTGTTAAGTAAAAGCCAAATAAGGGACAATGGTACGGAGATCAGAAACCAGGAGGCTGGTGGAGAAAGCAGATTTATTGAGCAATGTGGAAGACTGGAATGAGGAAGAGATGAATCAGAAAGAAAAGGTTTCTTTATTTCTGCACCAGCTGTGTGTACCCATTATATGAATGTGTGTGTGTGTGAGAGAGAGAGAGAGAGAGAGAGGGAGGGAGGGAGGGAGGGAGGAAGGAAGGGAGGAAGGGACGGAGGGAGAGAGGATGATGATATATAAACATGAAGAGCCTTTGTTTTCACAATGATATAGTTAGTGGGTGGATTAAGACTTCAGGTGATCATCTAAAATCAAATGGTCAGATGTAAAGAAGTGTGCCATGGGAAGGGGGAATCTATAAGTACATGTATCCTGTTCTGTCATTGTCATGGTTTGATCCAGGTGTCCCCACAAATGAATGTGTTCTGAGTGCTCCATCCCCAGATGATGGCAGGTTGGAAATTAGAACCTCGCTGGAGCTGTGTTGTTATGGGCTTATGTGTGTTATAAGCCAGCTTCCCCTTGCCAGTGTTTGGCACACCTTTCTGCTGCTGTTTGTAGTGCTGTGGAAAAGATGTCTGCCCTCTGCTCATGCCATTGTTTTCCCTGCCATCATGGAGCTTCTGCTCGAGTCTGTAAGCCAAAATAAACCCATTCCTCCCATCAACTGCTTTTGGTTGGGTTCTTTGTTGCAGCAACAAGAAAGGTTAACTACAAAAGATCTGGTACCAGGATGTGGGGTCTGTTGCTGCTAGAATCCTGATTCTGTGGCTTTGGCCTTTGGGAATTGATATGCAGGAGGAATATGGATAGATTTGAAACCTCAGCCTAAGAGACACCTTGCAGTAATGTAAGTACAGCTTCATGGACCATTCTGGTCAGAGTTAAAAGACCTGAATGCATAAGAACTATGGACTGTGAGGCTTGGCTTACAAGGGGGAGAAAGAACTTTGTCAGGACTGTGCCAGAAGCAGTTTGTGTGAGAGGCTTGTTGCGTTCTGCCTGCCTGTGTCCTGAGATCCTGTGCAGGGTTGCTTTGTGTGGAAATGGACTGGTGTGAGCAGATGGAGAAGATGGCACAGAAAAAAAATTTTGGGTCAAAACTTCTGCCTGCTAAGCTGCAATGGTTTGAGAGACCCAGTAAAATGCCAGGATTATGGGATGGCTGCCAAGGAGAGCTGCCAGCACCGGAAAATATTTTCCCCAACTTTAAGTAGCAGAGCAGGAGGGGTGGAATTGGATCTCCAAGAGACTTATTACTGGTTAGAATTATCAGACTTGGAGTTAAGAGTTTGATGTTGCCCTGCTTTAAATCTTGTATTAGTTCAATCTGTTTTTGCCATGCCCAATGCTATCTTTTACAGTGTGAATGCGCTGTGCCATTATGGGTTTGATTTTTAGTATTATGGCTCAGTTGAATGAAAAACTGTGGAGACTTATGGAGTTGAGCTGAATGCATGGTATTTTATATCATGTATGATTATTAGTTTGCTGGGGCCAGGGGCGGACTGTCATGGTTTGCTCCAGGTGTCCCCCACAAATGAATGTGTTCTGATTGATTGATCCTCAGCTGATGGTAGTTTGGGGATTACTCACTGGAGCTGTGTTGTTGGGGGTGGGTTTATGGGGGTTATAAGCCATCTTCCCCTTGCCAGCATTTGACATGCCTTCCTGCTGCTATTTGCAGTGCTGTGGTGGAGGTGATGTCTACCCTCTGCTCATGCCATCATTTTCCCTGCCATCATGGAGCTTCCCCTCGAGTCTGTAAGACAAAATAAATCCATTCCTCCACAAGCCGCTTTTGGTTGGGTTCTTTTCTGAGCAGCAATGAAAAGAGTGTCTGCAACATTCATCTTATAAGTGAGTTCTCCTTTGGAACTTTTCAAATTGTTCTATAAATGTTTTACTTCCCTTTTTTAAGAAATATATTTGTATTTCTTTCTGAATGAGATCCTATGCAAAGACTGGATATCAAGAGGTCCAGTTTTGCCTGGGTTATACAAATGCTACCTTATTTCAAGCCAGTGTTTCTCAGTGAGGCTCTCACAGCACTTTCAACTAAGCAACCCTTCATTTTACAGCACCATCTGCATCTCTGGTCCCCAGGCACTAAATGACAGGGAACCTCTCAGTCACTGTGACAAAAACACACCCTCACATTTTCAAATGTCCCATGACTGGAGAGAATATTGCCTGTGGTTAACACTACTGATCTAGTTATCAATACATTTGTTTCAACTAATTGCAGTGAATTAATTTCTGAAGAAGACAGAAACTCATAAATAAGAATATCAAATTGTTTTAATTCTTCCCTAAAGCACTCAAATCAAATATACACATTATTCCCAGAAAGCAAACATGATTGTGTTTCTTTCCAAATGCACGATGATTGTAAATGCGACATAAGATGCCATCCTCCTAACACAAACTCCTGAAACTGAAAATGGGTAAAAACAACTAGAATCCATAAGCAAATATCCTTCTATGAAGAATGTATGATGGACAGTGAGAAGAAAGCGGTTCTCAGTCTGCAATGAGGGTGAAGAGTGAGATAATGAAAGAGCGTGGTCTCAAAGACGAGAATAAGGCGAGCAGGTACCCTTCCAACAAGGCTAAGAGCAGAACTAAAGTCAGCCCTTTGAGCACTCATCATGCTAGGCACCACAGAAGAGACTGCAGCTCATATAGAAATAACACGAGAATTTCATAATACCACGAAGGTGTGTGTGTGTGTGTGTGTGTGCTGCAATGTTGGACTTGAATCCAGGGCCCTTTGCATTACATGCATTCTACTACTGTGCTACATCCCCAGCTCTCATTTTGGTGAGATAGGATCTTACTACACAGCTCAGGCGGACTGAATTCACTATATAGCACAGGCTGGCTTCGAGTTTCCCGCCTCTGTCTCCTGAGTGCTAGCATTAGAGGTGAGGGAGATTAGGAGGCAGATTTTCTAGGCAGTCAGAGTTCAGGGGGGTTCCCTATGACATCACACAACATTGCCAGTCCTTTGCCCCATCTAGATGAAGGTGGGTCCCTCGTAGGTCCAGACCAATAAGGTGATAACTTGATGAGGACCCTCCTCCTTCACCATCCAAACTCTACCTGGGCCAGAAGCTGGTGTCCTTCCTGTGCTGATGGGTATGGGTGGTTTCCATCTCTTGGCTGCTGTAACTAATGCTGCCATGAACGCAGTTATAAAAATTTCTCCTTGAGTCCCTTCCTTCATTTATTTTGGATATGTAGCCTCTATGCTTTGCGTTTAATGCAGACATTATAGATCCCAGCCCAAGCTTATGCTGAGCTTCCTTGATGGGTAACGATCACTTAGGCTCTGACCTAGGAGCCAGTCCTCATTCATGTTTGTAAGATTTCCCTCATAATAAGAAATCCCTCATAATATTAACATTAGCTAATCGACAGACCAAGCCCCAAGCCTAAGTGACCTATGACTAACATGGTAAAGGCCCCCTCGTCCTAGCAAGAACTAAGATGTTCCAGAGATGTTATATAGAATTAGGAACAACAGCAAACCCCCAAGCTGTGGTCTCAATCAATCACATTGAGTCTCTCTAGGGCCAGCTTTCTGCTTGTCTGAGCAATGGGTGCAGGTGGGGGAATGGCAGGTCCAACTCCATCATTCGAGAAACTTGACTGGATACCAAATGAAAACGTGGGTCCCTGAGTCAGAAAGTATGAAGAACTTCAAGACGGAGTCCCAGAACAATGAAGGAGGCCAGAGGAGTGTGGTCTCACAAACCAGCCTGGTGATACATTTGGACATTTTCTCCCTCAGCGTTTCTTACAGCAAGTATAACAAGACAATGGCTGAATCTTAGATGGGAAACGGATTATGACAGGACACTCTGAATTAAGGAGCTGGTCTCCCAGGATCTGCTAACCAAAATCAAGGGCCCGGATGAGAGAGTAACAAAGACCTCAGAAAGGATCACAGAAGAACTGAAAAGGGCCGAGTTTGCCAAGTGAGCCTGCTGAGTTCTAATGAAAAGGAGGTATGCTCTCAGGGCAAGCCAGGAGGCTACAGTTCTGAAGACCATTTTGCTGTTTCCTTGGGTCTCAGAGGAAATCAAGGAATTCTCTTTAAACCTGCTGGTGCTTTGTGATAATAAGACCAGGGAAGGCTTTTAAGGAATGGAGAGTAGCTCTGGGATTTTTAATATGTGAGCAAGTTTTTGCTTTTGCAATTTTTAATTTTACCACATACCTAATTCAAATCCTGCCTAATAAAGACTTCCACTTCTCACACATAGTCTTCACAGAAAAATAGACATGCAAAGCCTCAACTCCTGTTCGCTGAAGTCATTTTACAAGCTCTTTCAAAAGGAGTCTTCCTGAACCATTTATCTAAATGCAGACATTACCCCTAGGCATTTGGTTCTAAATAGTCTGTGCATGGCCCAATTTTCTGTGTTTATTTTCAGAAAAAAAAATCTCATTTTTTCTGTTGATAAAAATTTGAGCAGTAATATAGAAATATGTAGAACTCAAAATTTAAATCCTTAAATTATTCCAGGCTCTTCTTTGTGAAAGGTGTGTTTTATCATTCCATTCTTTGTCTATGAGGCTTTCCATGCTGTATTAGGAATAGCACCTTATACACTCGCTATTTTTCACAATTCCTCATTAGTTTTACTTGCCAGTGGGATCTATTAAGACTTGTTTTCAGGAAAAAAAAAACTGAGATAAGCTAGAATTGTTTTACATGCTTTAAACACAGTTCTCTATCATTTAAAAAAAGTTGATTTTTTTGGTTAGTCAGCATGAGGTATATTATTAAGCATTCAATTGTACCATGTGCTTTTGTCTTATTGGTTAAAATAGAAGCATCTAGGTTTATTCCTAAATGAAAACTCTACCAAAAAATAGCAACCACATCTGGATGATGAGAACTAATACCTCCAATTTGTCCTCTGACCTCTACAAGTGCATGGTGACACAGGCATTCAAGACTCACACACATGAACCCCCCCACACACACACACACCAAAAACAAAAATTAGCAACCTGTGCTTCAAATACTATTGGATAATCAGGGTCAACTCAATCAACAAATTAGAAAAATCAGCATACCAATCACCTTGCTTTAGAAAAAAAATCAGTTTAATTCTGTTTAAGGAGCACTCATTAAGCATCTACTAGCCACCTCCAAAGAGCTAAGTCCTGCAAATCTAAACAACTGAACTGGCCCCTGACCCTGTGCAGCTCTGTGGGCATGTGAGCTCTGGTAGGCCATAAAATTCCCAAACACTATTGGCTAAATGAAGTAAAGAATGAAAGACGTCTGTCCTGGCAGCAGGGACCAGATGACTTAATAATTCTTTCATTTCAAATCTATGTGATTTCATAAACAGCAGGGCAGTGTGTGACAACACAAAGACTTTATTCCCTTCCTAGGCTCCACTAGGGGACACTTCCCAGAAGCCTGGAAAGTATTTCAAACGACATAATCTACACTTGTCAGATTGAGTGAGCAAAGGGCATCTGAGGACACATTTATTTTCCTCGCTTTTCTCCTCTGGAGATTTTTCAGTTCTTTGCAAATTTTCAAGATTAGGTAGTTGCTGATGGATCTCTGAGTAATAGCAATGAATCAGGCGAGCCTGACTTACAGGCACCACAGGGATGTCTGACTTAGAAACCATCCTAAAGCAAGGGGAAATGAGGATGCAGATGAACTCCTGCAGAGGAAAAACTGGAACTTAAAGTTCCACTTGAGTCAATTCATATTTCTTTATATTTTAATACATCTAAGTAATGGGAAAAACCCTTCTCACCACTAAATCCATTGCATGGGAGAGCATGCTCACAAGTTTGGAGACGTGTGGCCATGTGTGTATACATGTGTAAGGATGTCTGTCCCTGGGGAAAAGGAGGTTGTAAATTAGTGAAAGATGCAGACACAGGGTTACAAAGTCTGACTACTCACAGGAAGCTGGACCAGGCTGCTTCCAACCTAGGTTCTACTCTTCAGTGCTCAAAGCCCTGATCCACTCTGTCTTTGGCCTTGCTGCCCAATGCTCAGCAGAGTAGCTAAAAGGCACTCTGAGGGCTGGACCCCACTGAGTGGACTTGGCTTCTTCCTCCAACTATATTTTCCCATCATACTCAGTCTATGGAACTTCCTCACTGCCTAAGTTTCACTGCAAATTTGTTATCAGTCTCAGCCTTCTACAAAGTACCAGGTTTTCCTTGACCATGTTTGAGAGCCTTTCAGATATCAGAGAACCACTTTGAACTATCAAGGAGTTTAACTAGAGACCCTCATGAGCATGTGGCACATAGAACAATGTCCACTATAAATATATCTACACTCTAACTTCTGGGACCTGAGTAGATTATCTTATATGGCAGAGAGGACTCTGTAGATGGACTTGAGAATTCAAGAGAGAGAAAATATACTCGAGAACTGATGAAATCACAGTAGTGCTTATAAGAAGGACATGTGAGGATTATTAGAATTAGGGAATCATGGCATGAAGGCAGAGGAAGGACCACAGAAGCTGGAAGATGTAAGGATATAGACTTTCCATTCAGAGCATCCAATGAGACCAGCCCAGCCACCACCGTGACCATCCCACTGACACAGCTCCTGACCTCCTGAGCTATGAGAAAATAAATCTGGATTGTTCTGAGTCACTAATTTATGGTAGTTCTCCCCAGAGAAAACTAATGCAATATAATTATACATATCTCAAAAAGATTTTAGCAAACCAAATTCAACAAGTTATCAAAAGTATAAAACATCATGAACAAGTAGGATTTATCCCAAGAATTCAAGAATGGTATGACATTCAAAAAAAAATCAGTGAATTTTCCCACACAATAAGTTTAAACAGAAAAGCAAAACAACCATCTCAGATGTATGTAGAATACACATTTAACAAAATCAACTACCTGACCATAACAAAAATTCCCAGCCAAGGGATACTAGGAGGAAATTTCTTCAACTTGACAAAAAACAAGTTCAGGAAAATCTAGACAGCATACATAGCCATGAAAGAAGCAGTATGCTTATTTTAGGAATGATGTAGAAGTGTCCGTCCTCACCACTTCTCTTCAACATTAGAAACAGCTAGTGTCCAAAGCAAAAAAAAAAGTGGCAGATAAAATGGAAATAAAATATTTAGGAAATAAAGTAATATTTTTACATGAATGTCATTATCTTATTCCAAGGAATACACCAAAAAAATTATCAGAATTTATAGAGTATTTCAAAAGAAGGCCAGGAAATACAAGATCAATGTACAGAAAGCAATTGTACTTTCATATATTAGCAATAAACAATTAGGAAGTTAATTAGATTGAAAACTGGAAAATGCTTCTGAGACTAACAGAAAAAAAATAAGTGAAGAGAGAAACCATTTTATCGATGAGAAGATGCAAATAGTGAAATCCCGGCAGGCTGTCTTTGGAGAAGTGTTCAAGTTGATTTCAAAATTACATGAAGATCATGGAAACAATTTAGCAAAGAAAACAGGAGATTGTTTCTGATTCCCAGACTTACTATAAAGCTATATCAAGCTATAATCAAACAGTCTGTTCATTCAAACAGAATAGACATATAGATCAATAAAGAAAAATAACCAGAAAGAGATTCATGCATAGACAGTCAATTAATTTCCAACAAAGAAATTAAGGCAATTGAATTGGGAAAAGATGCTCTTTTCCACAAATGGAGCTGAAATAAGATTTCATGAAGGGAAAAATGAATATCAAACTTATACCGTATTTTTAAAAATTAATACAGGGGCTGGGAAGATGGTTCCGCAGTTACAGGCACTTACTTGCAAAGCCTCCAGCCTGGCTTCAAGTCTCAAGCCACCCACATAAAAGCTAGACACAGAAAGAGGCTCAAGAGGCTGAGCAAGACTGCAAATGAGTAGCAGCATAGCCAGGACTCTCTCCATAAAGGTTTGATTTTCCAGCTGGGATCCAGACCCCGGATCCCACTGGACCTGAACCCAAGCCCACCCTCTCCCCAGCTCCTGCACCAGCCCAGACAGGGTTCCCCAGCAGCTCTCTGCTCCACAGAGGAATGGAGAGCCGCCCCCTCCCACCCCAAGTTCTATCACCCATTGTCTCCTCCCAGCCGCTTCCTTGCCGGCTGAGCACCTTTCCCTCCCGGGGCCCCCTCCCCCCAGGACCTGATTCCTGGGCGCATTTCTCCCCAAGACACCCCCCCCCCATACACAGGCAAATGTGCTCCTTGGGCAAACAGACCTAGCTCGGTTCCAGAAGCCTACTCGGGACCACAGCTGCCAGGCAGGGCCAGGCCTCAGGGAAATACCTGGGAACCTCTGCCAGTGCTGGGAGGGCAGAGGCCCTGCCAGGAGGGCACAGGTGGCTTCGGTGGGCACCAAGGACCACGTGCCACTACCAGGAGGGCACAGGTTGGCCCAGGTGGGTAGCAGAGGTCAGCTTCTTCCCAGGTCAAAACATTTATAAAGTCTGGGAAGGGGCCCTGAGGGGCTCTGAAAATAAGTGGGGGAGGGGAAGTTTGAAGGCATTCGGAGGGAAGGGAGCTGTGTGTGGAAGCAGTTTGAACCATCATGAAATCAGCCAAGGGGAGGTGAGAGGCGCTGCCCCTAGTGGCAGACCTGCTTGTTGCAGGTTGGTGAACATTCACTGAACTCTCATTTTTTTAAATTCTTTTTTTCTCTTTTCTTTGCTGAAGTCAAGTGGGAAAACATTGGGCTTTATAGTTTGGGGTGCTGGAGCTGTTTCTATTGCAGCATACCAATTGGGGATAGGAGCCTAAGTGGTGGCTCTAAGACTAAACAGTCACATACAGAGGGATCCAGACAGGTAAAGATCTAAGCCTCTCTGGAGACAGAACACCCTAACAGGAAAGACCTCAGTCTAAGATCAAACACGGTGATCATTCCACTGGAAGCAAAGTGAGCTGAACAGCACTCCCCAGGGTGCCTGAGTCCCACTCCCCTACCTGGACATGGGTAGAAGCCAACGAAAAAAAACCTGCAGAAATTAAAGATGGAACTCCCCAACTCAGGGCCTCTAGTCCCATTATGGAACAGGAAAGTGACAAGGAAGTGGAGACAACAAATATACAATTCCAAAGAGAGAATAATATGACACCTGACCACAACTGCAATGCAAACATGAAGCAGTTAATGGCTGATATGGAAACTATGAAAAAAGATATGAATGAGATGAAGCTCATCAACACAAGCATAGACTCCAGACTGAATTTAATGGAGAGAAATATGAATGAATTCAGAAACACTTTAAGTGAATTGAAGGTGAACCAACTACAGGAGGAGTTAGACAATCAATTGATTAAATTTGATGAGGACTTAAGAAAACTTAAAAATGATTTTCAGGAATTCCTAGCAAAAACAAAAATAGACTGGAAATTGGATCTCACCAAAGAATTGGAGACCATAAACAAAATTATAGCAGAAACCAAAAATGAAACAGAGTTGTTAAAAAGCTCCCTTGAATCAGTCAGTCCCAGAGTTGACAATCTGGAGGACAGACTCTCAGACATTGAGGACAAGACAGAAGGAATTAATAAGGATGTCATAGGTTTCAATAAATTTAAGAAATCAAGTGAGCAAAATTTGAGGGATCTATGGTATACCATAAAGAGGCCCAATATTAGAATCATGGGGATCCCAAAGGGAGAAGAAGCCCAGGCTAAGGGCATAGGAAATATTTTCAACAGAATTATTCAAGAAAACTTCCCCTATCTAACAAGAGAAAGCCCGCTCAACATTCAAGGGGCCCAGAGGACTCCAAACAGACAGGACAAGAAGAGGAATTCTCCAAGACACATTTTAATCAAGATGCCTAATATAGAAAGCAAAGAGAAAATACTCAAAGCTGCAAGAGAAAATCAAACCATAACTTATAAAGGAAAATCCATCAGACTTACCTCAGACTTCTCATTAGAAACCATGAAAGCCAGAAGGGCTTGGAATAATGCTTTTCAGGGCCTAAAGAAGTATGGCTTTTAACCTAGACTACTGTACCCAGCAAAGCTATCCCTCAAAATAGATGGAGAATTGAAAGTGTTCCATGAAGTAAACCAGCTCTATGACTATTTGAACACAAAGCCAAAATTACAGAAGATCTTACAGGAGATATCCCACACAGAAGAAACAAGAAATCTACCTCAGAAGAGTACCAGAGATCAGGCATGACAATCACAGTTAGTATGCTAATAACAACAGCACAAACACCAAACTCCATTAACCCTTTAGCATGGCATGGCTTAAAGCAAACCTCACAGTTATATCTCTGAATAGAAATGGACTTAACTCCCCTATAAAAAGACACAAACTTGCAGGGTGGATCAGAAAAATGGACCCTTCCATCTGCTGCCTCTAGGAAACACACTTTACCTCTAAAGACAGCAATCTTCTTAGAGTAAAAGGATGGAAAACAGTTAATCAGGCATGTGGAAGTAAAAAGCAAGTGGGTGTGGCTACATTAATCTCTGACAAAATAGACTTTACACCAAAATCAATTAAAAAGGATAATGATGGTCACTTCTTACTCATCAAAGGAATGATCCAACAGGAAGATATCACCATCATTAACATATACTTACCAAATTTGGGTGCAACACAGTTCATAAAGGAAGCCCTACTTAAAAAAAAAAAAAAACAGAAATAGACTCTAATTCCATCATAGTAGGAGACTTTAATACACCCGTATCATCTCTAGACAGATCAACCAAACAGAAGATCAGCAGGGACATAACGGAGCTCAATAACACCTTTGACCAGATGGGGATAACAGATATTTACAGAACGTTCCACCCCAAAGACACAGAATATACATTCTTCTCAGCAGTGCATGGGACTTTTTCTAAAATTGATCACATCCTAGGGCATAAATAATTCCTAAACAAATTCAGGAAGATTGACGTAGTTCCTTGCATAATATCAGACCCTAATGCATTAAAGGTAGAAATTAACAGGACCCAGAAAATACATAAAATACTGGTGCCTGAACAATTCTCTCCTAAAAAATGATTGGGTCATCCAAGAAATAAAACAGGAAATTCAGAATTTCCTATTAATAAATGATGATAGCACATCTTATCAGAACTTGTGGGACACAATGAAGGCAGTCCTAAGGGGGAAGTTCATTGTGCGAAATGCCTTCATATCAAAGACAGAGAGGTCTCAAATCAATGAGCTAACCACCCACCTAAGATCATTGGAACCCGAGGAGCTCAAGACGAAAGGAAATCATTTAAATCAAAGATGAGATTAATGAATTGGAAATAAAGAAAACGACTAAAAAATAGATAAATCAAAGAGTTGATTCTTTGTAAAAGTTAATAAGATTGACAAACCAATGGCCAATCTAATCAAACGAAGAACTGAGAAAGCCCAAATCAACAAAATCAGAAAGGACAAGGGTGAGATCACAACAGAACCCAAAGACATTGGAAGTATCATCAGGTCATACTTACAAAACCTCTACTCCACAAAATTAGAGAACCTGGAAGAAATGGATAAGTTTTTGGACACCTACCAACTACCAAAGCTTAACCCAGAGCAGATAAAATCACTAAACAAACCTATCACTTCCACAGAAATTGAAGATGTAATTAAAAACCTTTCCAAAAGGAAAAGCCCAGGACCAGATGGTTTCTCAGCTGAATTCTACCAAGCCTTCATCATAGAACTGAAACCACTCTTTCTGAAGCTTGTTAGAAGCATAGAAAAAGAGGGAAGGCTTCCAAACACCTTCTATGAAGCTACCACTATCCTAATCCCCAAACCAGGCAAGGATGCAACATAAAAAGAGAACCACAGACCCATATCTCTGATGAACTTAGATGCAAAAATCCTGAACAAAGTCCTAGCAAACCGTATACAACGCTACATCAAAATATTATCCACCCTGACCAAGTTGGCTTTATCCCATAGATGTAGGGATGGTTCAACATACGCAAGTCAATAAATGTAATCCACCACATTAATCGGCTCAACCACAAAAACCACATGGTTATCTCAATAGATGTGGAGAAGGCCTTTGACAAAATTCAACACCACTTCATGTTCAAAGCTCTGAAAAGAATAGGCATAGAAGGCCTATACCTCAACTTAATAAAGGCAATTTACAAAACTCCTAAAGCACAAATCGTTCTCAATGGGGAACGACTCAAGGAGTTCCCACTCAATTCAAGAACAAGACAGGGGTGTCCACTCTCACCACTGCTCTTTCACATAGTGCTTGAAGTTCTAGCCCAAGCGATAAGACAGGAGAAGGGCATAAAAGGGATACAAATTGGAAAGGAAGAAATTAAACTATCCCTCTTTGCAGATGACATGATCCTTTATATATCAGACCCAAAGAATAGTTTCAGTAACCTCTTGAAGGTGATTAATGCCTTCAGCAAGGTGGCAGGATACAAAATTAACACACAAAAATCAGTAGCTTTTCTATATGCAGAAGACAAGCAGACAGAAAAAGACACCAGAGAGCCTGTCCCATTTTCTATAGCCTCAAAGAAAACCAAATACCTTGGAATATCACTAACCAATGTAGTAAAGGACTTATATAAGGAAAATATTGAAACACTCAAGAAGGAAATAGAGGAGGATGTGAGAAGATGGAAAGATATTGCATGCTCATGGTTAGGGAGAATCAATATAGTAAAAATGGCAATCCTGCCAAAAGCGATTTACAGATTCAATGCCATTCCAATAAAAATTCCAACCTACTTCTTCACAGACATAAAAAATAATCTCTATAAAAATTCCAACCTACTTCTTCACAGACATAAAAAATAATCTCTAAATTTATTTGGAAGGGCAAAAGACCTCGGATAGCCAAAACTATTCTAAGTAAAAAATCCTACTCAGGAGGTATCACCATGCCTGACTTCAACACATACTACAAAGCCATAGTAACTAAAACAGCATGGTACTGGTATAAAAACAGACAGATCAATGGAACAGAATTGAAGACCCAGCTTTAAATGGAAGTAACTTCAGTTATTTGGTCTTTGACAAGGGGACCAACAATGTACACTGGGCCAAAGATAGCATCTTCAACAAATGGTGCTGGACGAATTGGATAAACACCTGTAAAAAAATGAAAATAGACCCAATCCTTTCACCGTGCACAAAAATCAACTCCAAATGGATCAAAGACCTCAATATAAATCCTGTAACCCTGAACACCCTGGAAGAAAAAAATAGGAGGAACGCTACATGAAATAGGAGTAGGGAAAAATTTCTTGAGCAAATCTCCAGCAGCCCAGGAAATGCAACAATCACTTAACCAATGGGACCTGATCAGGCTCAAAGCTTCTGTACAGACAAACCATACTCAGAGCCAATAGATCCACATCAAATTGGGAGACTATCTTTACCAGCTATAACTCAGACA
>PVHP010032238.1:0-20458 GCA_004024765.1 Zapus hudsonius | reverse complement strand
TTTCTTTCTGGTAAGACTAACTCATCCTCATTTTACTGGACATTTATCCAGCCATAGGTAAGTAGACTGGAGTTCCATAACAGGGGTCAGCTGGGAATTAAGGCTGAGAAGGAATAGGAATGAAGCCTGGGGACAGACATCAGCAGGTGCACCTGCAAAGAAGGGAGAAGGAAGGGAAATGGGGATCAGAAAGTGATGCTCACTGTGAACTTGCACTTAGCTGACAAAGCAAATTGTGTAAGGATGCTGTCATATTCAGCCACACGCCGCTGGGATGAATCTTCAAACCAGGCACAATTTGGGGGAGGAAAGTATTTATTGAAACTACAGATTGAGGGGAAATTCCGTAGCAGTGAAAGAGGCTGGCTCTCTTTCACAGGTCTGAGCAGAGAGAAAAACCCATCACCTATACCACACACACAGAACAGAGAACAGGAAGGAGGGGCCAAGGAGAGAATTTCTTCCCCTTTATATAGCCTTAGGGTGGGGTCTTACAACCCTTCCCCAGACTTAATGGCTTCCTGAGTCTCTGGACTTTCCTTCCTGCACTGCCCACACAGGAAAGGATGTTTACTTATAGCTTCTTTGAGCTTCTTTACATCCTGCCCCCTACTGAGAGGTTGCCTTCCTGTGAACATCCTCAGAGACCCACCCAAGATTACTTGAAAGGTCAAGTTGACATCAAAACTTAACCATTCAGATGCTCTAAGGGATCCGCTGAGAACAGGGATAAACTCAGAAGGTAAAGGAGTTCCTAAGAGACACCTGCCGGGCCTTTCAGTCCATTACCAGGTATACAGGGAAAACTCCATCATGTGACATAACTTTAAAAAGATTTTGTATGCATATATTTTGGGGAGGAGGGCTGCTGCATATTTTTTACCAAACTTAGTGGTTGCATGTGTGGGCGACCATTAAAATTGAAGGCAGGGTTGTAGCTTGGTTCCCAAGTCTATTGGGACGCCCTGCTTGGCCTAAGGAACAGCTCAGCCTCGCAGGGGTGGGATCCTGGGAGCCACCTCTCTTCTTAGAGCTACTGAGATCCACTTGGAAATTCTCTCCAGAGAAGAGCTTGGTAAACAAAGTGATCAGGTACCTAGTTAACCAAGGAACCCCAGGCTGTAGACACATGCCAAACAGAGGTTAGAAAGCCAGCAGAGTTTTAAAATACTCAGCCTCTAACTATGCTAAATTATGAAATCACCAAAGCAAGGGTGTGCCTAAGCAGGAAACAGGCTCTAAAGAGAGTGGGGGAGAGCATCCACTTGGGTGGTCTAAAACAGCAAGTCTCAGCTTCTCAAATGCCCACAGGCATTCAAATCCCCCAGCATCTCATCTCGTAACCCCCTGCTAGCATTTCATTCCCCACCCCCACCCCCACCTGATCCTAGGATCATACAAATGTACAGGGCAGTCATGGACATGGCTGTGGACATTACAATAGAAGACAGAAACTGGCTAGGCAGTCAGGATAACAGAACCCCAAAAGTGAATTTTTTTTATTCCTTGACTAAAAGCAGGAAATGTCACTAAGCCTGGGTGTCACACCCTTCAGAAAAGATTTTTAGATTAAGTTTGCACCCTTCCTAGAGGACAGAAGCTCTGTTCTTTACCCGAGATTATTGGCAAAGCTGTAAAATCGGGTCTTTGGTCATAGTAACCTGCAACCTGGTCTTCCTTACCTGACCACTCCCCATAAGAAACCTAGATCTGATACTCAAGGTGGGCTTCTCAACGCCCTCTTGCTTCTCTGGGCAGGAGCTCTGCCTTCTTGTCTGATGGCACTTCTCAAATCCCCTCTTGCCTGCCTGGGCAAGAGCTCCATCTTGCTTCCTCCTCTCAGGTTCTAGGCTTACACCACCCCCTTCTCTCCTTCCTAAAGCCTTAAATTATAATAAAATCTTTCTGAATCTTATCCTCTGGTCCGTGGATTTCATTCTTCCAATTCATAGGACAAGAATCCAGGAACACCCCCAAATTATTGGTGCATGGGCATATAAGGAACCCCAAATTCCTGCATCAATTAAAGAGATACAGCTTCTGATCCGAGGATGGAGCAGGCAGAGAAACGGTGCCTCGAAGACACTATCCCTGAGATTGTGAAGTTTAAATCACAGAGACCTACGCTCTCACACACATGAAGGACGCTCAACAAAAATCACATGGTCTCCCTTACATGGGAGAGCCAAGATGCGGGTCTCACAGTAGAGAACAGAAGAGCAACAACAGAGGGTGAGGGGCGGGTTGGTTAATAGTACAGGGCACAATTGGGGAGGAGGAGTAACTTCTAATATTCTGTAGGGAAGCTACTGGGGTGTATTTCAAAATCACTGGGGAGAAGATTCAGAAAGTTCTCAAAGAGATGACAAACGATCAATGCAGTGATTGTCCCAGTTACCCTGATCTGATCATTATACATTGGAACGGATGATGAATGCCACACTGACTTTATGAATATGTACAATCATTATGTGTCAATTAAAAAAATTATGCTACAGATTTTTCTCCACACCCTACATCACGTGGGCCATAATACATTCAGCCTGGAAGTTTGAGCATTCATTCTGGAAGTTTCTTTTTGAGTCTCATAGTCACAGGGGTAACTTTTAAAAGCAAATGTCTAAAATACATTGTGATCGCTAAGCATTGATGCCTGATTTCTTTTAATGCCACTACCCTCAGCAGATGGACTTGAAGTTTTTAATTGACATCAACATCCTGAAGAACTCATACACAGAGACCCCAAGATGAATGTGATTAGCTCGGTCTTCATAAATCTGACAGCTGTCGTGTGGATACCATGAAGCAGAGCAGGCTCTCTGGAGGGGAAGTGGATTCAGGGATACTGGACACCTTTCTCTGACCACTGAAGAGGGAACGGACTTTAGAGAGTTGCCTTGGATTTAAAGGGAGGGATTGTTTTCTATCCTCCTTGTAGGAAATGCTCCTGAAAATGAATCATTCGCACTGGGCATATGGTTTACTAGTAAGGAAA
Organism: Zapus hudsonius; assembly: GCA_004024765.1. Classification (NCBI taxonomy): domain Eukaryota; kingdom Metazoa; phylum Chordata; class Mammalia; order Rodentia; family Dipodidae; genus Zapus; species Zapus hudsonius. Next base: position 17,463 of record PVHP010032238.1, on the reverse strand, counting down.
GTTAGCGGCGCAGTTTCTTTGCACATCTGCTTTCTTTAGAATTTAAATTAGATTCTGAATCCGTTTTTAAAAAACATCTCTCTCTCTCTCTCTCTCTCTCTCTCTCTCTCTCTCTCTCTTTCTCTCTCTGTGCACATGTGCACACGTGTGCCACACTGTGTATACAAAGGCCAAAGGAAAGCCTCAGGTGTTTGTCCTCGTGGTCCACCTTGCTTGAGACAGGGTCTCTTGATGTCTGTCACTGCGCTCACCAGGCTAGCTGGCCAGCAGTTTCTGGGGATTCTCCTGTCTCTGCCCCCCCCTCTCACCACAGAAGCACTAGGATTGCAAACATGACGACTGCATCTGGCTTGACGTGGGTTCTGGGGATTCAAGTTCAGAGCCTCCTGCCTGCTTGGCAAGCTCATTGTCCACCAAGCCACCTCTTAGGCCTTGCTCTGATTTTTCTATCAAACCATTGGTCCAAATACAATAAATAAACAAAACAGAACATGTGGCCAAGCAGAAGCCCTGGCCCAGAAAATACAGGGAAGAAACAAAGGCAAGTTCATGCTGGGCTCGGGACTGTCCAGGCAATCCTGAGGACGTATACAGAGAATGCACAACCTTGGGCTCCCTGTCCTGTTACTACTGAGGAAATGTTTGGGTTTGGGGCCAGTCGCTGACCTCTCTCAGCCTCAGTTTACCCAGGTTCTTGTTTTTTTTAATATTTTTATTTATTTGCAAGTAGAAAGAGACGAGAGATGAGAGAGAGAGAGAGAGAGAGAGAGAGAGAGAGAGAGAGAGAGAGAATGGGTGTGCCAGGGCCTCCAGCTGCTGCAAACGAACTCCAGATGCATATGCCACTTTGTGCATCTGGCTTTACATGTCTACTGGGGAATTGAACCAGGGGTAGTAGGCTTTGCAAGCAAGTGCTTTTAACCTTTAAGCCGTCTTCCAACCCTAGAATGTATTTCATCAGCATTATTTTATATAGGATTTTATTATTAAAACATTAATTTGGTGGTATTTGTCATAAATTGTAGGGGGTTGTTTGTAATAAGAAACCCAAAATTTAGAAAGTACTCATTTTCTGAGTGGAAAATGGTTATACTCTGAAATCATAATGTTGTTCTGCTATAGTTCAAGGATAGTCAAAATACCAGAAGGCAATTTTCCCACTTCATGAAGCTAAAAAGAAATCAACTTCCCATTAGCATTCCCTCTATGCACAGAAGAGAACACTTGTCTGAGAGGAACAAATGCTTAAGACAGTGTAAAGAAAAACTCAGGTTGAGCACTAAGACATCACCATTCCATCCTCCAAGCCTCAGAGTCCACCGCGGAAGAGGGACAGAAAGATTCCAAGAGGCAAAGGAAGGGAGGAGTGCTTACAATGCTGTCATCCAGACATAACGCGGCCTTGATATTCATGACCTCACAGTGCCTGACACTTCATACTAAGAGGGAAAACCGATGACATCAGAATAGAAGAGGCATTAAATGGAAAGAAGGGATTCAATAGAGGGTGGACTTGAGAGGGAAATAGAGGTGGTGGGTGAGAATGATCACGGTTCATTGTTTATACTTACGGGAGCTCTAAATAAGAAGTTTAAAAAAAGAAAAAGGACTCAGGTCTTGGGGATATAGTTTAATCACTAGTGATAGCTCTCTCAAAAAAATAAAACAGGACTGGAGAGATGGCTCAGCGGTTAAGGCACTTGCCTCCAGTGCCTAAGGCCCCAGGTTCAATTTCCCAGCTCCCACATAAGCCAGACCCACAAGGTGGTGGCCCTGGTGCGCTCTCTCTCTCTCTCTCTCTCTCTCTCTCTCTCTCTCTCTCTCTCTCTCTCTCTCTCTTTCTCTCTCTGCTTGAAAATGAATACATAAAATATTTAAATTTAAAAATAAATAAATAAAAAATAAAACAAAACTCGTTGAACATTTTCCTGATATTGACATTATAATATATACGCACAAAAACTACTTATAGAAAATTCATTCTTACTAGCTAGACTTATGTTCATCTGAACATGTTTAATGATTTAGTGCCCCATGTGATGTAAAGATAGTTATTCACTTGGACACTGAGGAAATTACAAAAATCCCTCAGCATGGCCTGAGTGAAGGCATCTGTACATCTGCTTTCTTTGTAATTTAAATTAGATTCTGATTCCTTTTGTAAAATCCCCCCCCCCCCGTGTGTGTGTGTGTGTGTGTGTGTGTGTGTGTGTGTGTGTGTGTGTGTGTTTTGATATCAAGCTTCCTACTGGGCCTCTGAGCATTGGGATTATTTCCAAGCAGGACTTCTCAGATGGCAATGGTGACCTCGTGGTGTGCCAGTGTGCAGTGTGGCCGCAGCCACATCCTGAGTCAGAAGCGGCATGCGGGGACTGATTTAGATATACTGTATGTGACAAAGCACAATTTCTCTTGCTGGGAACTGACTTCAGTTACAGCAGGTAGGGGAGCCACGACATAGGGAAGCCGTTTACTTCTCCTTTTTCTTTGAATATGAAGATAAACGATATTGTGAAGTGACCTGAGAGTCTGAGGCAAAAGCAAACTTGTGTTTTGTATTTTTAGAGCACCACGAGTCTCTCATCTGCAGCTGTGAATGCTGTTATCATGGAGGAACCAAACACACTCTGCCTAAGGGAAGGCTCTGTCATGGGGTGGGGGCTGGAGGGATGGCTCAGCAGTTAAGGTGCTTGCTTGCAAAGCCTAACTGCCTGGGTTCGATTTCCCAGCGCCCATGATGCACAAAGTGGAACATGCATCAGGAATTTGCGGTGGCCAGAGGCCCTGTGTGATGGTTTGTGATGGTTTGTTTCACCCAGGTGTCCCCCGTAAACAACTGTGTTCTGTGTACCCAGCTGATGGCAGTTCGGGTATTGGAGACATGCTGTTGGGGGTTCTAACCAGCTTCCCCTTGTCAGTGTTTGGCACACTTTCCTACTGCTATTGTCCCCTGATGTTGGCCAGGAGATGATGTCCGCCCTCTGCTCATGCTATCATTCTCCCTGCCATCATGGTGTTTCCTTCCCCTCGAGTCTGTAAGCCAAAATAAACCCATTTTCCCATGTTTGCTTTTGGGTGGGTTCTTTGTCGCAGCAATGAGAAAGCTGATTGCAGAACCCTGGTATTCTCTCTCTCTCTCTCTCTCTCTCTCTCTCTCTCTCTCTCTCTCTCTCCCTCTCTCTCATTAATGAGTAAATATTTTTTCAAAAGAATGGGACCAAGACGCGACCCCAAAGAGCTTGAGCTGTTTGAACCCCAGCCTATGAGTCTTTAAAGAGGCAGTGCTATCAATGGAGCGTCCAAGAGGTCCCAAACTTGTCACAAAAATCATTTTGACAAGAGCACCTGTGTAAGACTTGAGGCCTAGAATGTTATCCCACACATTGGTTTTGTTTGTTTTTGAGACAAAGTCTTGCTATGTAGCTTAGGCTAGCCCTAAGTTTACCATGTAGTGCCCACTGACCTTGAACTCATATTCTTTCTCAGCTTCCCAAATGCTGGGATTACAGGCAGGCACCACTGGGCCTGGCTCACACATTGGTCCTAGATGGGATGATTTGGAAGTAGAAAACTCACCTTTTCCAGAGTCAAATTCCTAACCAGTTGTGGAAAGTGCAAAGGAACACCAGCATGGGGCTCACAGACCACGTGACTCGGGAAAAAGTCACGTGTGTGTGGGACCACGGGTACTCTTCATCAGTACTGCCCTGCCCAGGCATCTAGTAAGAACTGACCTTCTACTTAAGCGGAAAGGACTTAAGTCCTTATGCTTGATGATAATTTGCCTATGTGGTCTGTTTCTTTTCCTCCAAGTTAGGAATAAGAGAGCAAACGTTGGCTTGGGGAGAGGAAAACCTACTCTCCTGTCCTCTCTGTGTTGCCAAAAAAATTGGAAAGGAAGGATGGAGAGATTGCTCAGTGGTGAAGGCATAATGACCCAGGTTTGATTCCCCAGGACCCACTTAAAGCCCGATGCACAGAGTGGCTCAGGCGTCTGAAGTTTGTTTGCAATGGCTGGAGGCCCAGGCAAACCCATTCTCTCTGTTTCTCTCTCTGCTTGCAAATAAACAACTAAAAAGAAAAATTTTTGTTTTAGTAGGAAGGAAGGTTGGTCCATGCACGCATCACATGGTGTCACATAGTGTTTCCGGTTGCCAGCCTCACCATGCCTTGCTGGTTTGTTGAAGGTGTGGTCTCATCGACAGCGACCTCCATGATGCTCCTTCTCCACCAGGACAGAGGCTGAGACCACCTTCCCTTGCTCCTGACTGACTTCTGCCTGAGATGTAGTAAGAGTAGAATGAAGTCTGCTGAACCTGCTTGCGCTTCAGGTGCACATGGATCATGACAGACCCCACTGTGTCCTGCGAGTCTCTGGTATCCTCTGGGAGATGTGAGCATTCCTTTCTCCTTTAAGATGGGTCCTTCAGGGCTGGAGAGATGGCTCAGCAGTTAAGGCACTTGCCTCCAGTGCCTAAGGCCCCGGGTTCAATTCCCCAGGACCCACATAAGCCAGACCCACAAGGTGGTGGCACTGGTGCATTCTCTCTCTCTCTCTCTCTCTCTCTCTCTCTCTCTCTCTCTCTCTCTCTCTCTCTCCTTGAAAATGAATAAAATATTTTTTAAAAATAAAAATAAATAAAATGGGTCCTTCAAAGCAGAAAGTGTCCTCATTAGAATCCCAGCCTGTCATCATTCAAGACCTGTATTTGTGAATTTTGCACACAGGCTCTTTTCCATCCAGCTTGAGAAAGAGATGATTCATTTTCAATGCGATTCCATGATCTTCCCAGTTCCAAATGTCACCTTAACCTTTGAGTAAGCGTATAGCCATGAAGATGAAGATTTCTTCAATGACTGATAACGGTCAAAGCCCTTCCCACAATGAGAGAAAACAAGATTTGATTTCTTTGAATGGCGGTGGGGGAGGCAAGTGCACTTTAGCAATGAGAAAAAGGCAAGAGCTGAAGCGAAGACTTCCTTTAACTACTCTTCCAGATTTCATCCTTGTCCAGAGATGCAAGAGGCCACACGTCAGCACCTGGTTCCTGACCGCAGTGTGTGCTTTGCTTCCTCAGACCGGGTCACAGTGGAAGACGAGCATCCATCGGCTGCCTTAGGCCCTCTGCTAACTCACAACCCATATCAACGTGGAAAACAAAGGGCAAACCATAGACACGCCATCTTCCACATGTCCATCGGCTCCTTGAATTGTGGCCGTGTTCATTTTATTGCCCTTGGCAAAATCTCGTCTTCCCTGTGGTGTGGCTGAATATTCCAGGTTGTATCAATTGCCACTGAAAACACAAGCTACGACACATCAGACACAGAGGAAGGAAAAATCGCTGACACCGTTTCGCAAGAACAAATTAATTTGCCCCCAAAATGACATGCTTGCCACCGATCTCATTAAAGAGTACAGTGAGATTATCGGGAACAATTAGTACAAGCTGTTGGCGACGTCATTTCGCCTTACAAAGGCAAGTCCTGCTTGTCAGTTTGTTGCTGGGGGCAAGGACAGGCTTTAATGAAGAAAGTCACATTCAATTAGGAACCGTCCCTCACTCGAATGTGCGGGACTCTGCACCCAATCAACTTGAAGAACAAGCGCACTGCTTCTTGACGGTTTGAACTTGGACTCAAGGGCACTTTGGGCAGCAAAGGAAATCAAGACCTTTCTCAAAAATGCTGATGAAGAAGAGCAGTGTGCTTACAAAGTTTGGAAACTGAGGCTCCAGGGTACTGAGCATGCTCCATGTTGGACAATTCTCAAAAGTGAGCCTTAGACACTTGCCTCCAGTGCCTAAGGCCCTGGGGTTCAATTCCTCAGGACCCACATAAGCCAGACCCACAAGATGGTGGCCCTGGTGCTCGCTCGCGCTCTCTCTCTCTCTCTCTCTCTATCTCTCTGCTTGAAAATGAATAAATAAAATATTTTTTAAAAAGTGAGCTTTAGAAATACTCATTTACTGAACATGGTACAGAGGTGATACACCTCCCTCCTGTCCCCTGTTTGGGTCCCTTCAGTACCTGTGTCCAGGTGGCTGTCCCATGATCTCTGTGCATAGCTATCAGGTATGGACACTAGGCAGGCACTAATCTGAGACCAAACAGCACCTATTGACAATGACCACGGTGACATGTTTTCTTAACCACTAGCTGGGAGGGAGCCCATTGCCATCCTGGGCCCTGGGGACATGCATGCTAAGAAAGAGAATTTATATTCAGAACATTTTTATGACTCAATAAACTTCCTTGAGTCTGTGAACCCTAGGTTGGCCATCTGGGCTGTGAGTTCCCTCTGAGCTCAGCTCACCCACCAGTTTGTCTGTTGTCTGCTATTCTGGGTGGTTGACTATTGTAGGTTCTCCTCCGCAGGTGATGAATCCGCTATGGGCTGGCACAGACCCACTGTTCATAAAAACGTAGATTTGGTCTGTGTTGAGTGGCAGCATATTGAATGACAGTAACAAGGCTGCTCAAGGCTATTTATTTTCTAAAGTATATACTCTTAAAAGGCCTATGGAAAAAGCCAGCCTCTGTCTCCACACCTCACTGAGAATTAGCCTTCTCTGCAGCTGGACCATCCTATCAAAACCTGCATTGATTGGAAACTGACAAGGGGCTCCCACTTCAGGCAAAAGCTAGCCTGGATGGAACTGTAGGTGAGAAGCTTAGTCCTTGGGGGATACTGATAGAGGCCAAATTTCTGATCATCTGAAATGGTTTCCTCACCTCTGAAGCTGACCTTAAACCTCAGGGAAGAAAGTTCTCAGAAATAAGGGAGTCAGTGAGCTCAAAGCTTAGTCCCCAGTGCATCACCTCCATATCCACACCCTCCCAGGAGGACCCCCGTGAAGACAGATTTCACCACATCCCCCATAACCCCGAGAGCATAGAGGACCAGCATTTTAACATACAACTTATAGGCAAGAACAGATATTTCAGAGGGAAGATGTCATTTTCATATCGTGACAGCACTGTGCATACAAATTTGTTATAATGAATGCCAAAAACCCACACAAGCACAGCTGAAATGTGTTACCTGTGGAATTGGATTCAGATTCTGTGGATCCTTGGCTGAGGCTACAGTGGACCTAGGTCACCTAACTGGCCTGGGCTGTGCCTCGGAAGGACCTTTTGGAGGCAAATGTGTTTGGACCTCTTGCCCCTCCAGCCAGTTCTCCCTCCCTCCCTCTGGGATCCAGGCTCCTCCCTGCTGTACCCTCTTGTGTGGACTGGGGCCTCACCTTGGTGCTGGCTTGTGCATCCGAGCCGCCTCAAGCAGGGGAATCCATGGCCTTTCTCTTGAACATGTGTCTGTGAATGGCAGGGAGCAGAGCTGACAGGGGTGTCACTCCTTAAGTGAGAGGCCCCATGACCACTGTCTGCCTTAGTGAGGGTGAAGGGGCTGGAGTGCATTTCCTGAGATGAGCTTGTCTAAGGAAGCAGCTGACTTCCAGATCAGCCTCAGTCCCATAGGATGACCAGAAGAGGACTCTCAATGCTGGTTCCCCACCTCCACCCCCAGCCCAGAGACTCCTCTGAACCCCTGGAAGCAAGAATCCATGGTGGCACAGGGCCACGAAGGCCAGCCTGGTGTGCTTCCAAGCAACCACAGCTTCTCACAGCAGTCTCTAGAACATTCTCTTAGATAAAGGGATTTAGAGATGATCCACGATGTCCTGCTTCTCCTTGTGGCCTCAGGAGACACAGCCTCCCTATCAAGGACAAGGCCCCTGGAAACTGCTCATTCATCCCATTCTGGTGACCTCCATGAGCCAGAAGGTTCTGGAAGCTCCTGGAGGCCTTTTATAGCTATGCACTATGCTGAGTGTATAAAAACCATCCCTGCAAAGGTGAAGGAAACCTTGTTGACAGACACATACTTCATCTTAGAGCAGCTGGACTCCACAGGAGACGGAGGACTTACATTACCAAGGACTTGGGATGGAGTAGAGTCCTGACACAGAGCCTGTCCCCAAGTGTCCTTGAAAACCAAGCAACTCAAATGAACAGCATCGATTGATTGCATTGGACCAAGTCCCAGCATCAGGCCATTGTTGTGGAAGACCGTGGAAGGGGCTGCTGGGCACAGTGGGCTCTCTTTTGGTTGGCTTCTAAATGGCAAGGTGGCACTTTTATAATAACTAGACAGAGTGAAAGACACATATGCCTCCAGCTGAAAGAAATACAGTAACACCTGGCGGAGAACATCTTTTCTCATTTATCCTAGAGAAAGTGTCCTCACGAGACAGGCTCAGGCTGAGCCAGTGGTGGAACGAAGCAGAACATGTTGGTTCCATGTTCTCCTTCCTGATCAGTCTGTGTTCTCTGACCAGCTCCCTCAACCTCATCTTGGCTCAAAATCTGAGAAGACCGTGATGGCGAATATCTCTCTTATGAAACTCTCCTTCCAGCCCTCAGACTCACCCTTACCTCCCCCTGGGTGGCCCTATGGAGAGGGACTGGCCTTTATGGACGCTACAGACCAGAGGAGGAAACGCTGCTAGAGCCAAACCTGGAGGTTTTGCTCAGCATACCCATTTTAGGTTTTGTAGTATTCAACTTTTCTGCCAGTAAGTAGAAAAGGCAACTTTTGTAAAAACTGAGAAACAACTTGTAGGCGAGAACAGATATTTCAGAAATGACTCAGAATGGTGTTTTGCTCGAAGAACGCTAATGAAATCCAGAGTGTATTCATGAAACTGATAAGAAAGCGACTCTCCTTAGACATCTGAACCCAAGCAAAACCTGCATTGATTGGAAACTGACAAGGGGCTCCCACTTCAGGCAAAAGCTAGCCTGGATGGTGAGAAGCTTAGTCCTTGGGGGATACTGATAGAGGCCAAATTTCTGATCCTCTGAAATGGTTTCCTCACCTCTGAAGCTGACCTTAAACCTCAGGGAAGAAAGTTCTCAGAAATAAGGGAGTCAGTGAGCTCAAAGCTTAGTCCCCAGTGCATCACCTCCATATCCACACCCTCCCAGGAGGACCCCCGTGAAGACAGATTTCACCACATCCCCCATAACCCCGAAAGCATAGAGGACCAGCCTCTTAACATCCATTTACCCAGGAAAAAAACCAAACTAGCTCTTAGCTTGAGCATGGTCATTAATGACTTACACATTAATTGAGATAGGAAATATTTGTGATTTCTGTCAGCTTCCCAGGGCCTGTGAACAGACAGCGAGGTCCTGTCTGGGAAGCTGCTAGCTGACCTTACCAGGATGGCAGACGCAGCCCATGACCTGACAGCTCTTCACTTCCTCTTTCGAAGAGAGACACTGTTCATGGGCACCTGATCCTCCACATGAGGCTGTGTTTGACGGCTGCTCTGTGTTCAGTCCTGTCTTCATTGTGCTTGAGGCTTATCTACAGCTATACGTAGAGATGGTTCATATGTAAGAGGGTCGGTCGGGCAGGTGGGTGCATTCACAAGCCCAGTGCTCCCAGTCAGTGGTAGACTCAACCCCTTCTAAAATCTAGAAGCCCCAGGTCAACCTCAAGTGGCACTTCTAACTTGTTTTTTCAAAAGTATTTGTTATTTTGATTGTGGGCAAGGGCCAACTATGTATCTCAGGCTGGCATTGAACTTGACCACCTCCTGCCTAAGCCTCTGGTATTGCCACCGGCATGCACCACCACAGCCAGCTTCTCCAGTTTCTTAGCACTCCTAAATTCTTTAGGATCGATATCTGAAAGGATCAGAGTTAGACAGGCTTCAAACATTGAGTCATTTGAAATGTAGGATGCAAACGGTCTGGATATAGGTTTTTTTTTTTTTCTAATTGAATTGGATTTCATTTTCCATGGAATCATGATTCCAACATTTGGGAGACAATGACAATCTGATCACAATATCAAAGCTACATGACGAGATGAGAGAGAAAGGGAAAGAATCATGGTCAGTGTGATGATGACTAAGAGCAAGAATGATTATATTATAGATATATAGAATCAAATACGTATGAAGGCACATAATACTTAAGATTTCTCTAAACCCAGAGAGCAGAAGGGGGATTTATAAATGAGACATAAGTAGATCACTCTTGCCAAGTGGTTCTGTCTGTGCGTGTGGTATATGTAAGATGCTCTTTGACAAAACAAAGTTTAAATTAAATGCCTAAGGACATAGATGTCTTTCCCAGGGACAATTATCAAATCTGAAACTCAGTTTCACTTAACACTTAAGATTTGTTTGAATAGATCTACATCACATGGGTTTTGTCTTACAAAAAAGAAACGACCACATTCAACTCTGGTTCTATCTTTTCCTCCCCTCCCCCTCCTCTTATTTCGCCCTAGGTTCCATGTGGGGACACACAGCACAGGCCTGGCACTCAGCAGATACATTCCAGAGACACTTCATCATGGCAGCTCCTTCCTGAGCACTGGCTGGTTACCAGACCCAAGGTCATGTTGTCACATGAAGCAGCCAGTCCTTGGCCTTCAAAAAGACCTTTTAAAGGAATAATTACAAAACTTGACTGGTAACAAATCTACAAAGTATTTCCACATTCTTCAATGAGGAAAAAAAATCCCATGGTGCTACTTAGAGACACAGAAAACTGTCCCCTTGTCACACAGCCCAGCCCTCCTTCCTCAGGACAAGACTGAAGGGGTCTGAATACAGCAGCTAATATACAACAAAATATCTAAATACAACAAACTATACCAGTTGTGAACAAAAACCAACTGAGCTGTAGCCAGCCACACCATCTATCTACTCCAAGTACCCTCCCAGGGCCCCAGAGCCCTTCTAGCCAGAAGAAAAGAGGACAAGGGTACAGCTAAGATGCATCCATGAACTGACTTCAGAAAACTAAAAGCCAAAATATCCATAAAAACTCACACTCTTGTAGGAAGAATCCACTGTATGTCCAAGACAAGGACAGGCGTGACTCAACAGTGTTTGACTCAGTTCTGAGGAATCAGGACTGAAGGAGTTTTGGCTAATTCCATGTAGAAGGAGAGAAGGAAGTGTCGGCAAGGATGACCCCACAGTCAGTCCTTGCTCATGGTGTACACCTACTCAGTTCTGGAATGGTTGGGAAACCCCTGCCCTGAAGAGAATCCTATTGTGAATGACAGAGGGAATGCAATTAATTGTAAGGAAATCAGCTTTGAGTTATCTTCAAGAGGTCAGTTGCATGATCTCTGCAAGCTATCTGTCATAGTCAGCCACATGCCGCTGGGATGAACCTCCAAACCAGGCACAGTTTATGGGAGGAAGGGACTTACTGACGTTACAGATCAAGGGGAAGTTCCATAATGGTGAAAGAGGCTGGTCCCCTTTCACAGGTCCAAGCAGAAAGAGAGAGAGAGACACAAAGAGAGAGAGAGAGAGAGAGAGAGAGAGAGAGAGAGAGAGAGGCCATCACCAACAACCACACATACCAGCAAACAGGCAGGAGGAAGAGAGAGATTTCCTTCCCCTTTATATAGCCTTAGGGAGGGGTCTGGCAACCCTATCCCAGACTTGTTGACTTCCTTAGTCTCTGGAATTTCCTTCCTGTACTACCCTCACATGAAGGGAAATTTGTTTCTAGCTTTCCTGAGCTTCCATACATCCTGCCCCCTACTGAGAGGGCTGCCTTCCTGTACAGAACCTTAGTGATCCATCTAAAATTACTAAACAGGTCAAGTTGACACCAAAACTTAACCATCACAAGTCCACCCTTATCAACTTGACATCAAACCATATCTCCTTACATTACACTTAATTTCCAATTGAAGACAGTAACAAGATCATAATTACACCTAACATGATATAACTATCTCATGTACAACCAGAAATGCATAGTCTCCCCCCAACACAAGGTAAGGTCTCTTAACTGTGACCTTCCAAAGCAAATTGTCCTCTTTGTCAACTCTATATTGGTCACCCTGCCCAGTCCCTCATTCAAGGATGAAGTGCTCCTTTTTTCATATAACAAGAGCTATTTCTCAAGAATCTTCCAGAAGGTTGTAGAAGCTGAGTTCCCCTCCTAGCTCTGGAGTGCTCCCAGGAAAGCCAAGTGGCCAGGAAAGCCAACTGGCCACTCAGGTTTTCTGCTTCCTGATCGAGGCCTTGTGGGCAGTAGGGTGTCTTCATGCCCAGGAGATACCCAACTTGCACTTGGGAGCTGCAGATCCACACTGGCTCAGGCACAAGGCAGAGGCGGCTGAGGCCTGGCAGAGCTACTGCTTGACGGTGGAAGGTGTGGTACTGATGGGCTCTGCTGAGAGGACCGAGGCAAGAAACTGCTCCTGTGGGGAGGAGAGCAGGAGAGTGAGTGAACCTATTCTGAACCCATCGGCAAAGGTTAGAACATTTATCTTCCTGCAGCTACTGTGAACCCCAGCTCTTCAAGTACTTTTTGTGGATGAGGATGGGGAAAGAATAAGCATTAAGGGACCCTCAGGGATCCAGCATGGTTGGAGAGGGAGACTGCTAGGTGCTGGAGAGATGGCCCAGTGGTTAAGGTGCTTGTCTGTAATGCCTAACAACCAGAGTTTGATTCCCCAGAACCCACATAAAGCCACCTTCACTAAGTGGTGCATGCATCTGGAGTTCGTATGCAGTGGCTTAAGACCTTGGCTCTCTAAATAAATAAATAAATAAATAAATAAATAAATAAATAAATAAATAAATAATATTTTTAAAAGAAGAGATGCATTTTGTGTGTCTCAGCCCGCTGGTTCTCCCCACTGGGAGTTATGGGGGCAAGTCGTCAAGCACTTGTATCTGCAGCCTAGGTTACATCTCTCCTCACCTACATGTGCCTGCCCAAGTCAAGTGACTGAGCCACCACCATTGCTCAGGTTGGGAAGCAGTGGGTGCACACCCCACCCTAAAGCCACAAGGGCTGACCCAGGGAACCTACTAAAACCAACCCTCAGCCCTTCAGATTGTCTGATCATCGTGGAGAAGGCCAGAGAAAGTGGCGAGAAAGACAAAAGACACCCCCTCTCTCATGGCTCCATCGCTGTGACACTCACATGTCTCCATCACTGCAGAGAGGTTTTAGGACTCAGGCCTGGAGACATGGAGCTGGATGCAAGTCCTGGATGGGCCATCATTGGTGTGCAACTCAGAGCAGGCTAAGGGGCTTGTCCTTGGGGGTGGGGGCTCCGCTCACAGAGTACCTCATCAACTATGTTTACGCCAGAGGGAAGTAGACAGGACCAGGGCTCAGAATGCCAGTGCGCGCTGAAGCTGGTCTGGGACTGTGTGTCTTCCTTTAACATGAGGCAATGGGTTGAGACAATTTCTTGAGTATGTGACCATATTGGGATTTGCAGGGCTGTTCATTGAGAAATGTTTAGTTACAGCATCCTTGGTGGTGTCCGAGCAGAGGAAAGCAGCTGAGGACAGACAGATGTGCTCCTGGAGTTCTGAGTTGGGTCAGGGAGGGAGGAAACAGGATGTGTGTCACCAAGACAGCCGCCTCCCCACACCAAGTGGAGAGCCAGAAGGATAACGTGATGTATACCATTACAGGCTTAGTCATGACCCCAAAGTCATCCACGGGGAATAAGGACAGCATTTGGGAAATGTTTGCATGTCAAAAGTGACATTTGTAGAGAGCATGCAGAAACAGGTCTGGGGCAGAAAGATTGTAAGAGCCATGTGGGGAGAATATCCAGAGACATTGCCCCCCTCAGCAACAACACACAATGTGGGGGGGACCTGGCTACCTCCTGTGCTATTCATGACCCCCTACCCTATGGACTGATTCAGTACACCCACCAAGGAGGGCCTCCAGTGGATTGGGGACAGAGGGGAGGGAAAGGGGGGTACCATCATAAGGTTTGTTCATACAATATACCTAATTAAGGATAATAAAGATATTTATAAAATAAAATAAATAAAACTAGTGGTGCATAAAAAAGTGACATTTGTAGAGATCATGCCGAAACAGGTCTTCAAAGTCAGCTTCATTCCAGAAAGCTTCCTTCGTCGCCAAAGAATCAAGTCTAGCAAACTTGACTTAGGAGTTTGCTATGAGCCTGAATCAAGAACAGACTGAGGACACCAAGCTAGGAAGGCCCCACACAACAGGGAGGAGAAGTAGATGTCCTGTTGGCCAAGAGGCAAGTGGCTGAGGGTGAAATGCAGAGAGAATCAGAGAATGGGAGATGTTAAGACCAAGAAAGCATCTGGATCTGGAAACATCCTCTGCTACTTTGGGCATGTGTTCTCTCTCTCTCTCTCTCTCTCTCTCTCTCTCTCTCTCTCTCTCTCTCTCTCTCTCTCTCTCTCTGTCTCTCTCTCCCTCTCTCTCTGTCTCTGTCTCTCTCTCTCATCCCCCAATGGCTCCATGTTCCTTTATGTCCACAGAATGCATAGCTGTGAAAAGGCCACAAGGTCACCACTCTACAGCCTGACAGCAGATGACAACTCTGGATCAGGAAGAGCTATAAGAGCAGAGGACCAGCCACACCCAGTGGCCCTAGGCTGAATGCTAAGGACACGGGCAGACTGGCCCCAGCCCCACCAATTCCTGCTCCTCCTCAAAGTCACCATGATTTCAGAGGTCCCCCCCACGCCCCATGAAAATCCACAAACTTCTCCCTTGTCTAGCTGCTGGCCTGGAATAGAACAGGGTGAAGAGTCATTTTTTGAAAGGAAAGACTAGATTTTTATTTAACTGTGCATTTGCCCAAAGAATTGTGAATTTGAGCAAGAGCCTAAGTTATGTTCAGTGGGCAAGTTTAAGGTGTGGCTCCCTTGCCCCATCACCAGTTAGGAAATGGTGAGTTACTGATGTATAAAGAGAATTTTTAAAAAAGAAATACTCGTTATTTTAAGCCAATAAACTCGTAATTTTAAGCCAATGAAAACGTTAGAAAAAAAAAAAGAAATACTCTCCTTTTTTCTGGACCTCTGAGATGCACTGGGTAAATTTTTCTCTGGTAGAAGTCTGCACAGTGTTGGTCTATTAGGGCACTGAAAGAAATTAGTTCATGCTGTTAATCTCACAAATTCTTCCATGGAGGTCTAGAAAGCTCTGCTCTGGGAAGTTCAGCTAAATCGATGATCCTACTTACAACAGCACTGTAAAATGTCACTTCCCTGAGATAAACCTAACACAGGTGTGTAGGAACAGTATAAAAAAAAGGAAGAGTATAAAACTTTGCTAAGAGATAGTAAATGAGTCCTAAGTAAATGGGGAGATAGAACGTGTTTATGGATAATGTGGTTGAATCTCATTATTTGGTTTATACATTTAGTAAAAGTTCCTATGAAATTCTCCATACCTTTTCTTTTTGTTCTGGGGATCATTGAAAGGACTTGCCTGCTTAGGCAGGAGTTTTACCATTGAGTTGTACACCCCAGTCCCATTTTAAAATTATTTATTTGAAAGGGGGGAGAAAGAGAGAGAATGGGCACACTAGGACCTCCAGCTGCATGTGCTACTTTGTGCATCTGGCTTTAAGTGGACAGTGGGGATTTGAACTCTGGTCATTACACTCTGTAGGCAAGTGTGTCTTAATGGCTGAGCCATCTCTCCAGCCCTCCCTGCCCACCCCACCCACCAGCCCCACTTTTAATAGAACCTGAAAATATTAAAAAGTTTGCAAAAACTAAAGGATCAAAAATACCCAGGATGTTTCTGAAAAACACCTGAACAGTGGCTTACCTTACAAGACACCTGCATCTCCTGGGAAGCTGGAGAGACGAAAACTTGTGTGTTGGTGCAGAGAAAATAGGCCGTGGAATCTGGATGAGAGCCCAGAAAAGCACCCGTCACAGAAAGAACTTTAGTGTGATCGTTAGTGCTGAGCTGATTTTACTACGATTTAGTCAGTAATGAAAGAAATGGTTGATGAATGGGGCCGGAAAAAAATAGTTATTCCTGTGAGAGAAAAAAAAAAGAAACTTAGAAATCTCTCACAAACTACGTCTGAAACATAAACCCATGAATTAGGAGATCAAATTTCTTTAAGATCCTTAAAAATCATAGTAAATAATACAGGTGGCTATCTTTTATACCTTGAGATGGACATATATACTATTGACTATAAAATTTAACTGTATCAGAATCAAAATCTTTGATTCACAAGAGATACCTTTAGAAAGTGAAAAATAGACTGGGCAGGAAGACTGTGAGTTAGAGGCCAGCCTAGGCTCAATAACAAGAACCTGACTCCCAAAACACAACACAAAAAATTCTGTATTGTGGAGGAGCCTGTAACACAGGAGAGAGGAAACACGCTCTCCAGGGCCTGGCAGGACGTGCTAAATGAAGCGTTTGTATGTTCTCTGACATGATTCCATTCAAGGTCTGTATCTGTACCTGAACCGATGGGTGCAAGCAGAATGCTCATAGCACTGTGGCCAGGATGCCCTCCACACAGTGAATGCTGACATGCATGTAACCAAAGTTACATGGAGTTTGCCATGTTTACAACATTAAAAATCAGCAGCAACAGGGTCAGGGGCCATGGCTGTAGATCTTTAAGGCTCTGCCCCTCTACATGCCTAATGGGTGGGCCTGGCACAAGGTCCAGACCTTGTTCAGGCAAATAGTTCCCTGACCTAACATTTCTGTATGCCTCTTCCCTGGCAGCCTGAGGGCATGGTCCAGCTAGGGCATCTCTCCAGAACCTGAAGACTCGCCTCTAGCGGGACTTCCTCAAATTCCTTCGCCTGGAGCTCAGTTTCTGTTTTCTAAAATGGTTTATGGTTCAATTCTCATCCTGCCTCATCTCTCAGCAGTGGAATAAGGTAGAGCCGTGGCAGACTGCGTATAGAAATTTGGGCTGTCAGATTCAGGACACTTTGCACTAGGAGGTTTATTTAAAGGGTATTTTGAAAATGAAGCAACTAGGGGACCACCATTAACTTCTTACAGTCCCAGAGTATATACACCTTACTACAAAGACGGTCTTCTTTATTTGGGGTCAAATGACTTGTCTGCAAATCTATGGGACATAAGCACCAGGGCAGCCATTTATGACACCCACATCCATACCTGAGGAAGTTCAATGAACAGAAGCTTGTGACAGGATCCTTTGACACTGGCCTGCTGGGACTGGAGTTCCTGAGCCAGGATCCAGCATTTGAGGGGTGGGGCCCACACAGGCCATGTTTATAGTGGACCGTGAAAAGATGGGCTTTGTCTGCTCTGATCTACCTGAACACACGCACTGGGCATAAGGAATGGGTCACCAAAGGGCAAATTCAAGTCTCTTTGGCACAGCCCTGGAGACTATCTTCTGAAGTGCAGACGGGCAGGAGATCAAGATTTGGAGAATTGGGATGGAAGTCCACTGCCAGTGTTTAAGGACATTGTTTTCTGAGGATGGAAGTATTGGCCTGCAGCCAAGGTTTCATTTTGAAGGAGAATACATTGTCTGTGGGCTGGAGAGATGGCTTAGCTGTTAAGGCACTTGCCTCTAGTGCCTAAGGCCCTGGGTTCAATTCCCCAGTACCCACATAAGCCAGACCCACAAGGTGGTGGCCCTGGTGT
>PVHP010032237.1:0-20472 GCA_004024765.1 Zapus hudsonius | reverse complement strand
AGAGAGAGAGAGAGAGAGAGAGAGAGAGAGAGAGAGAGAGAGAGAGAGAGAGAGAGAGAGAGAGAGAGAGAGAGAGAGAGAGAGAGAGAGAGAGAGAGAGAGAGAGAGAGAGAGAGAAAGAGAGAGAGAGTATAACAGGGCCACCACCTTGTGGGTCTGGCTTATGTGGGTACTGGGGAATTGAACCCAGGGCCTTAGGCACTAGAGGCAAGTGCCTTAGCCACTGAGCAATCTCTCCAGCCCTGAGAATTCTTTTTCAAAAAATTGTTTTACTTACTTGTTTTTTTTTTATTTTACTGATTTATTTGGTTTTTTAAATTGATATTTTATGTATAATTAGATACATTGTATGAGCAAATATTATGCTGGTATCTGTATTTCCCACCTCCCTATTCCTAATCCACATACTGGATAAATCCATGGAGTAGGGGGTTATGAATTGTACTAGAGGTAGCCAGTCCCCCCCCCCCCACGCACTACTTTGGTGGTTGCTGAGGGGGGCGATGACTTGATATTCTCCCCACCATGGCTCTTACAATCTTTCCACCCCCTCTTCCATTGAGTTCCCTAAGTCATGGTGGGTGAATTCTAAGTCTGTTTTACTGTTGTTGAGATCTTCAATGTCTCTGGTTTAGGTTGTGTTGAATCTCGCTGGTGTCTGTCTCTTTGGCCTTTCCTGGGTTATCTGCCTTGCTGTGGTGCTAGGTCTCTTGTTTATCAGGCCACTTTCTGAGAGGTTTCATTTGGGGCCTACACGATAGGCCAGGGGTGGTTCATCTCTTGCCAGGATGTCAGCCATCATCCCGTGGCTTGTTTATCAGTGGTCTCTGCTTTCTCACTGAACATTCTTTTTTATCTCACTGTAACATACCTTGTCTCCACTCTGGCCTTACTACTGTTTTCTAACTCTCCAGATCTCATTAAATATCTTCCCCATCATTGTCTTTCTTGATGACAACCATCTCAGTATCTATCCCTTTTACTATTTATTTATTTCATGAGGTTAAAAATAAGTTTTGACTATGTTTTGCTCATTATCATTCTCATTGGTCTATAAGCTCCACTGTAGCACAGATCCATGTTCCACTGGACTGTTAGCTATATGAAATACAGAGAGCCTTGTTTGTTGGTCTGTCCCCATATCCTTATGTCATAAGAAGAAACTCCATCTGATTTGCTTATCTTTTTACATTATGAATGCCAATAGCTGAACAATAAATATTTGTTGAATAAATGAGTGAAATCTAATAGCTCTTTTTTTCTGATTTGGTATATAAAGATACTTGATTGTTTAAAAAAAAGTAATTATTACTGAATTAACCTCTTTTAGCTTATTTTTTCCACACATAAAAACAAGAAAACTTTTGAAATCAATTTTTATAAATACAGGCTTTAATTTTACCTATAGAAAATATCCAGATATATAGAGATTGAACACAGGAAGGCGACATCTCGTCTAGTTATTTAAATCTAGAAGAGTGAAGTGAGAGTTATAAATAAATCACCAAGGGGTTGAATAAACACTTTGAAAAGGTTTGAGTCTGAAGACTTGATTTTTCTAGTCTTAAAGCTAGAGCAGCCATAAGCAAAGCAAAGGAAACCTTGTCTATGTTTTAAACATACCCTGTACTATTCCTGTCTCATTAGATTCTTTCAGTGATAAAACCTTAGAAAGTAGATAAGGGGGAAATTTGGCAAATAGGAAGCAGTGAGAGTACATTTTTTATTTTTATTTTTATTTAGTTTTTAGTTTTTAATTTTCTGTTTTTATTATTAAGTAGAAACTAGGTATGCACAAATCATGCATTGTTACCTCTATTTCCCTCTCCCTGCCCCCACTCCACTGTGGGCCCTCCTCAGTGGGATTGCCAGTATGCTCCATGGGGATTGAGGTCTATGTGGTGTTCTAACAGCAGTCAGTCATTGGGGGTGGGGTAATGCCTCTGGGTACTCCTCTCACCATGGCTCTTACAATCTTTCCATCTCCTCTTCTGCAAACTTCTCTGAACGATGGTGAGTTTTGAGCTACTTTAGTGCTGAGCTCTTAGCAGATTCTCGATTTCTGTATTAGGATGTTTTGAGTATCCTTGGTGTCTGTCTTCTTCACCCTGACTCAGGGTGTCAGGCTCCCTGTAGGAGCAGCACTCTTGCTCATCTTTCGACTTCCTTTGTGGTTTCACCTGGGCCCTAGCTGACATGTTGGGGGTGGGTGTTTCATCTCTTTCCAAGGAGTCTGCTCTCATTTCTGGTGTTGTTGGGAGAATAACGTTATCCACAGTTCTTGCTGCCTTCAGAAAGATAAAAACAGATTCTCCAGAGGAGAGTGAAATCAGCATAGGTCAAATGGGATAAGCACTGTCAATTTGGCAAGATTGTAATGGGTGTAACCTGTCTTTAGACATGTGGTTAATGGAAGTTTCCCCTTGGAGTTCATATTCTTGGTACCCATAGAAGTTTGGCTTGAATCCCAATTCCAGCTACAGGTCCCTTGCCACTGAGCAGATGTCATAGTCAATTGGAGAGCCCTTGATTATCTACCCAAGTTGAGTGCCACTATTGGACACATATGCTCTCCAGCATTATATGGGCTAACCATCTGGGAACCGGCTTCCCTCTAGATTCCAGTTGGGTCTCTCCATGTTGTGACTCGGAACCTGTGGTGTCTTCAGCAACAGGCTCTAATCTTTTACCTTGAATAGGTAGTCACACAGTTCACCCTTCTACAGTACCACAGTCTACCCAGCCAAGGCCCAAGGTATCAGTGGGCTCTTCAGTAGTGCTATGGCTTTTTCACAGGTCAGTTCACAGCCCAAAAGTTTATGTATTGGAAATTCAATAAATCATTTTCACTCAAATTGGTATGAGACAACTGGATCTAAACAGTTTCTTTGGCTAGGCAGAAAGACAGTGGGAAAGGGGCCTTTGATAGGTGTCTATAATCTAGAGTACCCCAAAATGTTAAAGAAGGTGACTCACTTCCTACTTCTTCATTAGGTGAATTTTTCCCCAATCTGTGTTTCTTAGTGAGCTTGCCTGGCGGGGGGGGAGGATGGGGAGTGGGGTTTTCTGGGACCTGGTTGTATCATGAACATTCAATCAGCACTAAGGTCTTTGTTTAAACTGACCAATGGTATACTCTAAGAGGATGGGCTTTCATCATTCAATGAAAGTCTTGCTCACACTGGGGCACTAAATCCTTCAACTCTGGAGTACCCTCCTCTACCCTACCCTTTAATTCCTTAATTGGCAGAGAAAATTAACCCCACTGCTTACTTGGTAGCAGATAGAAACCTGGCTGATAAAAATGAATGAGTACTAGGTGAACCAGGGGTCTCAAATAATTTCCACCCTTTTTCTCTGGCACCGATGCAAATATAACTCATCTTTTACACTTGTTTTTCCTTCTAAATTTGGAGTTTGAGCCTTCTCAACGCAAGGCTGTAACTATATTGATATCTGTTTCTTCCACCAGCAATTGAGAAAGCAGAGTGTTGGCTGGCACTGAACCTTCAAGAGCAGTATTATTTGCATACTCCAAAAAATGGTACTTGAGTGTAGTTGCCCAGTATCTTGGCTGCAACCTGGGGAAAGAGACAAACTACTCCTTTGAGCTAGGAATTTTAACTAACTTTGGATAAAATCATTGAAAATATTCACCAGATCCACAACTCATTGACCATCTCATGACTCATATGAGGCATTTAAGTTTTAGAACCCTTATTGCTTCTCAATGAGTGAAATACTAGTCATATATGAAATGCATAGAGCCAATGGTATATGCACTTAATCACACCCATGTACCTTTACCTATGACCTGGGTAGTAATTGATATATATTTGTTTGAGTAATTTGAGTTAGTTGTAACAAGCACAGGATCAATAGATGATCACAAGTACTTAGATGTCCCACACTGTGTCAAGCTCTGTATATCATATTAGCAGTGTCCCAACAAGAGGGGATGAGCCAGAGGCCTTCTAATCATCTTCCAGTCTTATTCGCAGAGCAAGTTCCACAACCTTTTGTTTGAAAGGCTAGAAGAAATAAATACTTTAGTGATGCCAACAAACAACAAACAAAAGCCAAATCTTTTCCAAATCCTCTTAAAAGTCTCAGATTAGGTCTGTCAGCTGAGACCATTGTTGCTGAGAGATTTAGAGTTTTCATGAGAGACTCCAGGAGAAAGAACCCATCTGCTTTAACAGCTTTCACTGGAAAAAAAAAGAAAAAAAAAAAAAACCTTATATTTTTCTCAGTCACCTCACAAGTAAGAGGCATTTGTCTGGGGACAAGACAAAGGGGTGTCAGAACAGAGCTATCTCTCAGAATATAACTTAAGGGAAAACAGTGTTTATATTGAGAAAAATAAAATAATTGAAGTCTGCAGAATGAAGCAGGGAAGACATTCTATATGCTAATAGGAATAACAAGGAGACTCAATGGGGAGTATTTGCAAGTACAAATGTGCTTCACATTCCTCCTGCAGGAAATGCACTGCTTGGCTTATTTATTTGCTTACTTTTAAATTTTATTTATTTTGTGGTGGCAACTTAGGAGATTTCAGTCTATTCTTTCCTATTTTGGTGTATGTGGAGTGCTGCTATGGGACAAGAAGGTGGAAAGTGCTAAAAGCTTCCAGCAGGAAAGAAGGCACTTGAGGTAAGCACAGACTTCTGGGCCAGCCTGGCTGGGTACAAGCAGGGCTGGAAGCCAGCTCTAGGCAATGATTGTCTCCTCTGCCTGGTCTGAAGGCTTTGGTAAGTACAGTACCACTGTCTTGTTCAGAGTGTTAATGATTTTTCAGGGAAATGGACAGATTAGCTGCTGTTAAGGCTGTGACCTCAGCTCTAGCTGTGGAAGCTCACCTGTCTGCAGGGACTGCCATATTCAACACCATATTGTCGAGACTTAAAGAAGAGGAGCTAAGTGGGATGATCTCAGTTCTGGCAGATAAAGACATAATTAGGGATGTCACTGCCAAATTCAAATTCTATAATCTTCTTTCCCAGTTCTGTGCCTCTCATCTCATAGGAGTCATTGATTTCCCATTGGTTCCCCATTGTTTTTGTAATATAATATCTTAATAAATATAACAAATCATAACCTTCATTATCATGTTTGCATAGTATTTACATATTGTGATGGGTCAGGTAGCTTCATAGACCCCTTGAGTGGAAGTTGTCCCTACTGAGAGCTCAAACCTAAGAGCTTATTTTTCAGGTATGAACCAATCAATGGTCTTTCTGCCCACCTAGGCCAGGAAATATTGACTGAATAGTTAATCCGCCCTCTCTTCCCCACATGGCAGACAGCAGAAGGACTGCTGAATCACCCAGCCTTAGAAAGGTAAGGGCCCATTAGACTGGGGTGAGGGAAGGCTCCAGACTTTTCCCACATGAACCTCTCCTTCTCATGATGGGAGCCCTCTGTTACTTTTTTCTGCTGCTGCTTGTCTAGCTAAACAGCAGAAGTTCTATTAAACTCTTCGTGTTTTTCTCCCCACACTTGTGGCTGGAGAACTCTGTAACTCCCTATGTTCCCTTAAATAATAAAGTCTCCCACTATACCTTTATACCTGGTTGTCTATGATTTTAATTCTTTAACTTTGTAGACAAGAATTTGGGTACTCCTTAAATTTTGGGGTGCAATGGAATTTTTGCTGGGCGTTATCTAAATTCTAATCCCCAGCTCATCCTGCTATATCTTATGAAAAATGAAAAACAATAAATTTTTAATAATTTTCAATCAAATTACGTGTTTTAAAATTCATCTACGTATGATTACATCTGAAGGAACATGTATTCCAAGTGAATGGAAAATTATTTCTTCTCTCTTCTTTAGTCTCTATCACTGCCTCGTCTTTTAAAAAGTCATTTCTTATTTTGTTTCCAGTTTTAACTCAAATCTGTTTCTGTTTAACTCGGACTTCCAGTTTAAAATTATTGGTATTTCTAAAAAAAAAAAAAATCCTATAGTAGCCATCACAAAATGACATGTAAGCTTGAGAACTTAAAAGAAAAAAAAATGTTTTGGAATAACTGAGAGATAGAACCTAAGCACACACACATAATTATATCTCCTTTTCATATATTAAAGGGAAGTCTGAGTTTTATCACTGTTTATTCAAAAAAATTTCTTACATGCATTAAAAATCTTCACATTTGCCCCCAGCATAATAAGTATGCCCCCTATTAGAATTTCTAGGGGCTTCAAATAAGACATTGAGAAAAATCTGTCTGATGGCATTTATTTATGGAATTGCCACTCTGTGACCTTGGCAAATCATAGTTCAGTTTCCCCGTGAACATCTAGTTAACATGTAGTTCTTCAACTTGCATTTCTATCTAGGTTTGGGTTTGACTATAGCTGTGCATGTCAAGTTCAAGACTCCAATGAAAAAGAAACTACGTTTTTCAAGTTGGTAAGATTTGTCTCACATGCATAATGACTCAAATATGCTAAGCTTGGGAAGTTGTAATTGACTTCACTTTGTAAAGTCTGTTATGGAAAGAGAATTTGAAATTCCCAAGTTTTTCACATTCCTATTAAGAATTTAATTAATGAAACTGAATTTTTTTCTTGAACAGAAATTCACTCTATCTGTCCTCTTAATATTTATAGTAAATAGGATGAATTGACATTAGAAGTCAGGATACATTGTAGATAGGACACATACTGAGTATGATTTTGAACAGGGTTGTTTCTGTTTTGTCACATTGGTGACCTGTTTTGTGAGATGTTTTTCTAGGACTCAATCCATCCAATCTAGTGCATTTTTTCCTGGAATATTTGGGAGCAGATGCAAATCACATAGGCAGGGTCCTTAGAAATGTGATTGTTTAGAGATCATGGAGTTACCAATATAGCTGAAACTTTAAATTATACATCTGAAAATTTTATTCTGTTTTTTAAAATGCTGACCCCTGATACCCATCCCTCTAGACACCATCTGCTTTTTATCATAAATGTTCCTTAGTGAGAACTCTAAATCCCCAGTTTCCAGTTTTAAATTTACTGCTTGGACCTCCTTGTATTTTGTTCTGGACACAGTCCTCCACACAGGTCCTCGACCATGATGACCATGACCAGCTCTCCTGTCTAAGTCTATCACTTTTCTGCTTAGAATTTCAAGCCTTTGCTTCAGGTTTGATATTTAATCCATGTTTTATGACTACGAATCTGAATTGACTACATCTTCCACTGGTTATCTTCTTGGTATTCTGTGTCCCTCAACTAATTCTATTTATTTCATGGTCATATTTGTTTATCCAGGTTTCAAATGACTATATGTCTAGTAAGAGCAAGGGCCATGCTTTTTACACTACTAATTTCTGGTCCTTAACTAACATGCCTGGTTTCTAGTAGTTAGACTGTGACATTTCCTATCCTTTGTCTCAATAAAAGGAACCACTCACTGCTTACACAGAAGCATGGAGTAATCTGCTAATGTGTGCATCTACCATAACTACCAATACAGTTCTCTCCTTAAGTATTCAATTCATAGTTTTGGCTATTCTGTTATTTTTATTTTATTTTATTTTATTCTTTCAGACAAATTTTGTTATGAATCCCAGGATGGCCTGGGATTTGTTATCATCCTGCCACAGGTTTTCTCTAGTGCAAAGATTCCAGGGCTTCACCATCCAGCCTTATTTGTGTTTTCTTGTTGTCTTTCCCTGACGTCTTGCTTCTTTCCCTAACTCTCTTCCTTATGCCTTTCCTCTATCTTTTTTCTCTCTCTCCCTTCTTTTCTAGATTGTCTTCCTCTCCCTTTCTTCTTTTTTCAGTCCTTAGCCTACACACACACACACACACACACACACACACACACGCACACACAAACACACACACACAGCTTTTCTTTATGTGATAAATATTTCTAGATACTTAATACTTAAGGACTCCATATTGTCCATTGAATAAATTCTTTCTCCAGCCTTTACTGGTCTTGCTGTCATTAGTTTCCTACCACTCAAGTCGAATCTTTACTTTGTTTTCTTAAATTGGATAGCATCTGTCTTCGCCTTGTGTTTTGAGGGATTTCCTTTCCCTTTCAGTGTAAAGCAGATGTACTTGCTCTACTTGTCATGTGCTTTGTTTTCTCCTGCCAGCTTACAATAAGGTATCTCTCTTCAGGCTGGTGCTTAATACCTACATTTCAAGCAGCTCCTAGTGGCCAGGAGCCCTTCTCTCAGCTTTGCAATAAGGTTCATTTGAAGCATCTTGCTGGCGCATCCTTCCCTCACCTTTGTCTAACTGACTCTTATCCCAGATTCACAACTCAAGTCAAGTTTACATTCTCCAAGATAAATGCCCATTGTCCATACTTGGATTCCTTTACCTACATTTATAGCACAAAATATTTATTTCTTTGAAAATTTTTATCACATTGTAGAAGAAAATTCATTTCCTTCCTTCCATTAGATCATAAACTCTATGATACCAGAAATTTGAAAATCCTCTTATCCTCCAATATAATGGAAGCAAATTAAGCTTAACATTTTAATCCATGGTTTTAAAATTTGGATTTTTGGGCCCTGTAGCCCGTTATATAGTGTTGTTTTGCATTTTGATAGTGATAATGCTTCTAGGATGAAATATTATTGCAACTTTTGAAAACACACTTTCTTTTAAGGCAAGTTTGAACATTGAATAGTACATAGTCATAGTATAGTCATAGTACATCAGATGATCAAATTATTTGGGTATGTTTATGGAGTCATGGACAGGATTTGGTATAGAATTTGTCAAAACTGGTTGTTGAAAAATAAAGTGAATCAAATAGCTGGATGAGGTGATCTTTCTAAGTACATCAAATTAAAAGATAAACATATTAAAGAATTAGACTGGTAGTGAAGAATTAAGTCTTCATAAAACAGATTTCACAAGATTTCTTGAGCAAAAGTTGCTCAGGCTTAGTATTTTATGTGGTAATTCCCACAGTCTGCTTAGCTACTCTTTATCGATATAGCTGTGAAAACTTTGAAAAGCAAGAAACTTATGTGCTTATATTATATGAAGAATGTGTAGATTGGAAAATTATAAAAATAGTTATAGTCTGTTCTAAAAAAAACAAAAATAGTATTGGATTCAAGATCATATATCTTTGGGGAGAGGACACGGGATTGACATATGAAATCACAAGGAGGCATACTCACTGATTTTGAAGAACTTTCTAATGGCTGAGAAGGCTCAACAACGGACAAGAAATTGCCTAAAAATGAGTCAGTGTTGAGCTGCAGGGTGACTCCAGCCACTGGCAGCCTTGCAGTGAGAGTTCTGTTCTTGGATGGATAGGACCTCAGGTTCTTAGGGTAACTAAATCTCACAATTTACATTATTTCTACTCCAACTCAGAATCTTACTTTTTAAAAAATATATGTTTATTGTCAATAATGAGTTACATTATTCAGTGGGCAAACAATGAGTTGTTATCCCCAATTCCCCAATGCCCCCCTCCCCATCCCCAATCAGCTGGATATCCTCCTCCATAGGTCGTCTGGATCAGTCCTTGTAGCAGGGGACCATGGATAGCCTAGTACTCAGCCTGGTTCTCCTGGCCCAAGTGTGTTGTTACTGAGGGGTGCCATGCCTCTGGATAGTCTCCCCCACCATGGCTCTCACAATCTTTCTGCCCCCTCTTCTGCTTTCAATATCTAAAAACTTTCTAGATGGTACTTTCTCTCTCTCTCTCTTTCTCTCTCTCTCTCTCTCTCTCTCTCTCTCTCTCTCTCTCTCTCTCTCTCTCTCTCTCTCTCTCTCTCTCCATATATGTATGTGTGTGTGTGTGTTTGTGTGTGTGTGTGTACCTTTTAAAGTATCTGGCATTTATAAGCTATCAACACTTGCTGAAACTGGCCTTGCATAGTTGTCAAAAAAAAAGTCCATGTTTCATTTATTTTCAAAACACTTTCCATATCAGCAGGTTTCCATGAAGTGAAGCATTTGCTATAAATAGACAAATTTCATCAGGGTGCTGGTTGAACTGTGTTTTAAATGAATAGTAGGAAACAAAGCATTTAAAAAGTATAGCTTAAAAGAAGTAGCCTTCTTTTTCACAATGAGCGAATTTTTAAAACCTAGCTTTATTCTTCAAATGGAACAGCATCCCAGTTATCTTGTTTACACTGTGTGAGTCCTGTTGAGAGACTGAAAACAAAATATAGAGTCTGAGACAGAATCATCTAGATTAATCCTAGGTAGACTAGGTTTAGTGTAAAAGGAAGACCACTATGGCTGGGGCCATTTACTCTGAAACTGGCACAGACACTTGGTGTCATGATGCTTAAGACAATACCAATTACTCAAATGATACTGAGAGCTAGGGAGGATGGGAAAAGCAGAAACGCATGACTGAATTTCAAGCAGGAATTTCAAGATAAAGCAGAAAGTAACTCAAATAAGAAGTAATGAGAAAGAGGAAGCACCATAAGCTTAAGTCAGACTCCTCTTTGCCTGATTCTTGAAGCCAGGAGGACATGAGAATTTAGGCAGTAAGTCATGTAACATTTTATTTTTATTTGATGTTAGGTAGCTGTTTTTAAAAAAAATAACAAAAGTCATTATCAATTTGCATGCATAGATACTTATTATTGCATACTCCACATGCACCTATAAAATGAATTATTAAAGATAATATTAATCAGTATGTAATGATGCTCAAAAGTATAAAAAGCAAAGTGCAGAGAAATTCTATCATGTGTTGCCTTTTGTATAAGAAAGAAAATTAAATAAGAAACTATGAAAATTTAATTATTTGGGCAACAAGCAATTCCACTATTAAAAATCAGAAATGAGTGAAATGGGTAGCCTACAGGAGGATGAGAATGTCCTGGAAAGAATGAGGGAATAGGACTTGGTTAGAGAAGAAGGAGCAACTGCACTGCCTCTAGGAAATTTCAATATGCATCTTAGGACTAGACCTCTAGCTAGGTCTTCTTATTCCTCAGTAAATGAAAACAAGGTGAGCATTGGATGGGCAGGAACAATGGAATGTAAGCAGTAATAAAACTAAATCTATTACAAAGAACCAACATAGCTGTGGTATTTGGATTGGATTCCCTCCATAAACTCATGTGTTCTGATTGAAAGGATCCCAGGTGGTGGCAATTTGGAATTGGAGACTTGCTAGAGGAGCTGTGTTGTTGGGGGTGGGCTTGAGTGTTTTATCCAGTTTCTCTTTGTCAGTATTCCTGGGGAGATAGGAACAAACACATATTTACCCCAGACAAGGCACTGGTGACAAACCAGTTTATTTATTGGGGTTGCTTCCAGAAGAATAGTGATGTCTTAAAAGAAGCTCAATCACTGAAAAGCCCATTCTAGCATGGAATGACTCAGGAAAACTGCAACCCTAGAGCTCACTGTACCACTTGCTTTCAGCTTGGCCTGGCCAGAGAGTCTGACTGCAGACAATTGTTACTGCTTCTGTTACCTCAATCAAAGAGACCCCATGAATCTTCTAACTCCCTGTGCTTCCTGAGTCTTGGAAATTGGTGAGCCCCTCTTCTCCATCCAGCGGGGAGGATCTACAATATCTCTTCAAACATGAATAACCTCAAATTAGTCCTGAACTAGATCCTCAAATTAGGGACAGACTGCAAGATAAATAAGAAGTTAGACATGGTAGCACAGACCTTCAACACCAGTATTTGTGAGGATTACTTGAATCCTGTTAGTGGAAATAAGCTCAGGCAACAGCCTGAGATCTGTTCTCCAAGTGAAAAGAAAATAAATAAAAATAAGAAAATAGAAACTCTTCAAATGTGTCACCATTATGCAAAACAAAGAAAATCAGAAATCATCTCAAACTGTAAGATAATAAAAAGAAAGAACTGACCACTAAATGCAATGTGGCATGAAAACTCAAGTCAGTACAAAGGACACAGGTGGTAAGATTTGAAAAAAAAAATTCTCATGACATGAAAATCAGTTAACAATACTGTATTAATTTTTAAATTTGTATAAGTATATTTATGCAAAGTATTTTCATTGCTACATGATGAATATCTAAACACGGTATTATTGCTGCCATATTTTCATATCCAAACTTTAAAATAAGAAAAAAAACTGATAGCTATCAAAAACATCATCAGCTTGACTAATGTGACCACCCATTTGTATTAAATATACTATTAAATTTCCTACTCAACAATAACTCATCATCTTATCAGTAGTTCTATTATATTGCTGGAATCCTTGATTTATTATATATTTTTTCAAAATTGTATGCTTATTTATCTGGCTACTTTACCAGCATGGAGAATAAAGAAATCTTCTCTTGGAAGACTTTCCTTTCAGACTTTTCAGGCACAGTACTCCAGAGAATATATCCACGGGGACGGGAGAATAAATAATGCCATGAATTGCTTTCAGTTTCAGTCTGTTTACAAGGAAACTGACTGGTTTAGTGTGCTCTGAATTTATCACAAAGATCTGGTTTAGGAGGTATTATTTAGACAGTTTAACCAAAGGACTGTCCATCTCCATTTAAGCCTGACAGAGATGAGCATCTGATCAATTGAATCAACGCTATCATCAGGTTTATAGATGTTGCACCTGCACCTACACCTACTTTTTTTGCTTCCAAGGACGGCTTTGAAAGCCTAGCAATCCTTCTGCCTTGGCCTCCCACATGCTGGGATTATAGCCATTAGCTACCACACCCAGCTTCTTCCAAGGCTTTCAAGGTACTTTGGCCAATATTTACCTAGAGTTTCTTGCCATCTTCTAGGATGTTCTAAAGAAAAAAAGTCATGAGTCAAACAAACACTATCCCCTCAGAGTAGCACTATGTTTATTATACTATTACCAGTGTCATTATTTTATAGAATGATTTAATTGGCATTTAAAAGTTATTAAATAGTTTTTACCACTGGGAGAAGGAAAGGTCTTTCATTTATAAATGTAATGATTTGGGGCTGGAGAGATGGCTCAGCAGATAAGGCATTTTCTTAACTAGTGAAAAGACCCAGGCTCATTTCTCCAGATGCACAAAGTGGTGCGCGCATCTAGAGTTCATTTGCAGAGGCTGGAAGTCCCGGCGTGCCTATTTTGTCTGTCTTTCTCCTCTCTAGCACTCTTTGCTTGAAAATAAAATTGCAAAATACAGTGTGAAAGAAAATGAAGGGTCGTAGCATTTTATAAATTGATCTGATCCCATCAGTCATTAGCACGTCTCCTTTTTTTAAGACTTGCTAAAGAGCTAACAATATCTTAAAAGATGGAGGAAATGCATATTAAGAACCACATCAACCACCAAATAAATACTCTTCAAGTACAATTAATAACAGCAGAAAAATTACGCCTTTGCATCTATAATTATGATGGAAAAGTTAATATTACATGGAGAATTCCATAACAGATATAATAATTACAAAACATTACAATGAACAGTAGTAAGCTCCACCAGAGGAAACCCCAACATTACTAAGAATCAGAAGTGGAGGCAAAGGAAGGGAGATATGAGCCAAGCTTGCATAAGTCATTCAGTTTTGTATCGGTGCAGAACAGAATTGTCTACAGTGTGCTCCACACACAGTGGGTGTGCATGAAATGCTTGTTAATTAGCCATCTAGCCTATGTATAGCCCTCAGAGGAAGTGCGGCCTGTCTTGTGCTGGAGAGGAGTCACTAGTAAACTTTCACCTGGCGGTGATGCAGTGGAGCAGCCTTTGCAGGGAGTTCATCAGAGCCACTCTGAGGAGGCAGCCACACAAGCACTTACTGCAGCAACCTGCAGTGAGACTGTTCAAGAAGCTATGCGCCTCCTGGAATTCATCCTTCCAAGACAAGAACTTGTCTGGTATTGTAGAGCACCTGAGAGAGTACTCTGTCATCTCCAAAACTGAAAAGGAAAAAAAAAAATTAGAAAAGAGATGCAGTCTGTTTCTAAAAAAGAGAGAAGAAAGGAAGGAAGGGAGGGAGGGAGAGAGGTAAAGAGAGAGAGAGAGAGAGAGAGAGAGAGAGAGAGAGAGAGAGAGAGAGAGAGAGAGAGAGAGGAAACAACTAAATTACTACTAGAAAATATTTTGAAAGAGGGGGATTGTGATGGTTAATCTCAACTTTAAATTGACTGGTTATATAGAATCACCAAGGAGACAAATCTCTGGGCATGTCAGGAAGGGATTTTTTTTTCCTATGGGAAAAAAAGAAGCTAGGTGATTTTGAGCCCAGCACTACATAAACCAGGAGTGCAGTATATCCCTGTAATCCCAGCACTTGGGCATTAGAGGCAGGGAAATCAGGAGTTCAAGACCAGCTTGGACTGCATGAGACCCTGTCTCAAATAAATGTCAAACCAAAACGCATTTAAAAAAACTGAATAATTCTCAAAAGGGTAGAAAACAATTAAGTTGGCTTATAATTTAGTCATAGGAAGAGTTAAAATAAAATCCATTTTAATGCAGAAGAGTCAAGACAAAGCATTTAATGACAAGCACACAGACAATTCCAGTGAAATATTTAGCCAAAAGATATCGGGGTAAATTATTGTTGGACAGAATATTTTTAAGGTTGGATAAAAACATGGAGCTTTGGTTCCAAGAAGATTGTTAATTAGTGATAAATTGAGCAAAGAACTAGAAAACTGGAGCATGAGTGGGTCTGTATGAGACAGGCAGTATGACGATCATCTGTCTTAGTCCAGTTGTGTGCTACAACACCTAAAACTACAGAATAACATGCAGGAAAGGTTTACTTCTTCTAGTCCTGGACCGTGCAAAGTCCAGGAAGAAGTTTCCAGCCCTTTTGGTTTCTGGTGAGAGCTCACTGTCTGCTTCCAGGGTGGTACCTTTTAGCTGTACCTTCCAGGTTACAGTGCTGGTGGGTAAAAGGACAGGTGGCTCCACAAAGCCCATTTGATACGAGTCTTATTCACCAGGTTAGGGTCCATCATAACTAAGCACGTCCCTTCCCAAACAACCCTTTTAATAATACTCTTCTTGTTCATACTAAATGTAAGAAATTTGGAGAGGCATACATATTCGAGCTAACAATATACATAGAAAAAAATGGTTAAAAGGCCACCTATGTTTGTGAAATTACTAAGGATAAAGTGGTAAAATTTTAAAGTTAACAGAGTGCTCACATTGCTCGAACTAGTGTTGTTGGCACTGGAACAACTAGATGGTGAAGAGTTGAGAATTGCATTCCATGCTGCAGACTTATAAAAATGTTTGAAATATCAAGGTCAAAGGCTGAATTGTATAATTATGTCATGTTTGGTATTTAGAATAGCTGCCATTTTCTTAAAGAAGCCCACCTTTAATAATACAGGAAAGCAAACTACATTAAAATTCAACACTACTACAAGTTGCCAAAATAGATCTGAAAAGATCTATTTTCGTTTGCAAATGATATGGATTTTTTTAGAAAGACACAGTTATATGTACCTTATAACGCTGGAGTTTTATGAAACTATTTTGTTTGTATTTATAGCCACTTGAAAAGATAAAAAAATCTCCAGATATTTGTCAGTCTTTTTAAAACATGCAAACTTTTAAAATGTCAAAATTTCATGAATATTGAATTCTTAAATCAAGTGCCTAAAAGCAAATGTAAATTTTTAATAATTATATCTGATTGCACTGAATGAAGATGGGTAATGCAAAAATAACTTCCTTTGATCTTTTGAAAAAAATCACATGTATTTATTGAGCCATCTCTATAACTTTTGATATACCTAGTACCATAAATCATAAAATGTTAATAAATGTTTGTGAATAGGTTTTTCTACAATATGACATCTGACAAAGCTTAGATCTTCAGTTATCAAAAGACAAGACTGTTGAAATAATAATGATTTTTCATTACAACTTAGGGCCCAGCAGTAGATATGTATTTATCTGTGCATGGTTTTGATCCTTGTATGGAAATAGGGAACTAGTGGATTTTATTTAACAACTGTAATATGAAAAAAGTAAATATTTTATGTATGAATGAATGATGATGAAGCTAAGAGGTAAATAAATGAATATATAAGACATATCAGAAAAACCCTTTTATCAAGAAGTGTTTTATTTAAGTAGAAATGTAATTTAGGTTTTCAGAGGCCACTGGCGTATATTAACTATAAAGATGAGTCAGGGGGATTTACAGAACTTCAATTCTAAATTCAAAATTGGTGTCATTCATAGAAGAACCAAAAAGCATACCATACTGCATAGACCTGAAACCAGAGCTGTTGTACAGGTTTTAATTTTGTCAGCTTCTAAAACATTGTTGTGGATTCTTTCTGGGCACCAGTAACTTAAAGATTAGACAGCTTTTTTAAAATGTCTAATCTTTAACTTCAGCTCTGAGGTTGTTTTGGAAACTGCTTTGAGCCTGTACTCAATCTCCACTCTCTGTAGTTCTCATAGCTCCAGAGCCACTGCCTAAAAGTCAAGTTCTTGTCTCATTCATGGTTAATGCTTTCAATTTAGCCTTCCCTCACTCTTACCCCTAATCCACACAAAAGATCAAACTGCTCTGACTTCAGAAAAGAGGAATGAGGGAACAAAAGGAAGAAAAGGATATGTGAGGAAAGAAAGGAGGACTGAAGATAGGGAAAGAGGGAGGAAGGAGGGTAGAAGGATGGAAAAAGAAATGGAGGGAGAGATGGAGGAATGTAGGGAGGGTGGAAGAGAGGAAGGGAAGAGGAAGAAGTTTATAACACTGGCATTTATTTCGATAAAACAAATAAAAATATGTACTTAAACTGATACAATGGGTCATCACAATTATCATTCACTTATTTGAAAGAATTGATCATGTGCCAGATTCCCTTCAAGAAATAAAAAGACTAATAGAAATAGATTCCTAGGCATCCTGGAAGAAAGGGACCCTAAAATAGGCAGGATGCGGAAAGAGGGAGAAGGGGACTTCAACACTGTCTCTTGCACATTTTTCTCTGCATCAGTATAGGTATAGAATTTGAGTGTTTGTGAGGCATTTAGAAGATGCTAGGGCATCTTTTAAATTCCAGTTCTATACCAAAGTTTATAGATTAAAAGCTCGGTGTTTAATTTTATTTTGAAGAAAGACAGACCTTTAAATGTTCTACTTGTGACAATAATCTAAGAATGATACCATGTAAATATTTGTATTTTTATCAAGGCTAGAAGTCAAATACTGTAAAACCTTTCAGTGTATTTTTCTTTCTCCAGAATATAAAAAGCTCCACTTTGCTAATGACAACTAATTTATCTTTACTATATAAAATGTGGCTTTTCATAACTTCTAAAACAGTATACACATCATTTAAAATTAAAATGTGAAATCTCCATGTGAGCAATAAATATAATAAACATGTTAAAATGTAAATGGAAGACACAAACCTCAGACAATGTGCCTACATGAACACTGTGATATGTGCACATTTGTCAAACAGCCTTTTGTCTTGACAGCCAAATGAATGTTATGTATAGAGGGGCTTTCATTGCAAGATAGACTCCCTTGCCTGGTTTCATTTACTGTGAACACAACCTTACTCTGAACACAATGTAAGACATTTCTATGTGTGGGAAGCATCTATGGTACAGAGTTGGAAAACATTCAGACATAAATTACCAAAGGAGTCAAATACTTGCAAATCCAATATGCTCAGCCATAATGATTCATTCCCCATCTAAAACACATCTTAAAAGTCTAGGACAATTCAAACTC
The DNA here is from genome assembly GCA_004024765.1 of Zapus hudsonius. Taxonomy (NCBI): domain Eukaryota; kingdom Metazoa; phylum Chordata; class Mammalia; order Rodentia; family Dipodidae; genus Zapus; species Zapus hudsonius. Next base: position 2,830 of record PVHP010032237.1, on the reverse strand, counting down.
TGCAGTTAACAAAAACATTTTCTTTTGACCTTCTTAAAGACATAGCAATGAAAGTGTTCTATAAAAGTATTTGTTTCAGAGTTCCTATATGCAACAGCAGTCAACTGCAATCATCACATCTTTTCATGTCCTATAGCCTTGTTAAAAAATTCTTTTCATTTTTATTGTGTAGAAAGCTACAAGAGGAAAACCAGCAAACCAACTTCATGCATAAAGGAAAACAGTGATTCCCAGCAGACTGGTTTTAATTTGATTAATATTCTCAGCATGGCTTCCATTATATCCAGCTGGATATTATCTCTGAGATCTTTGTAAATGACAAATGTGTGCAGTTTTTAAATTTGTGAAACAAAACAATATTGCTGACAATTGAGGATTTGTGGCGAAATCTTGACAATTTTCTGTTCATAATTTTAGGTAATCTGAGCTGTAGACAAGGGTGCTAGGCTTTTAGGACAGCTTGTTTGAAATTATCTACTATGAGAAATATGTACAATAGATACTTTCTCATTTAAGGATATAAAGTGAGAAAATATGTTCCGAGAGGTATTTATATTTTTTAGCAGTGTAGAGTAGGCAATTACAAGAAAAAAATCTAAGAGAAGTTGGAAATGAGAAACATTAGGACCTCGAAAGTATCAATTTTATTAGCACTGTGCTAGAAGGCATTTGTGGTGGTTTGATTCAGGTGTTCCACATAAACTTATGTGTTCTGAATGCTAGGTCCCCAACTGGTAGCAATTTGGGACTTAAAGCCTCCTGGAGGCAGGGTATTACTGGGGGGTGGGTTTATGGGGATTACAGCCAGCTTCCCCTTTTCCAGTGTTCAGGAAGTGATGTCCAGCCTCTGCTCATGCCATGTTTTTCTCTGCCATTATGGAGCTTCCCCTCACATCTATAAGCCAAAATAAACCTTTTCCTCTTACAAGTTGCTTTTGGTCGGTTGGTTCCTGCCAGCAATGCAAAGCTAAGTGCAGCAGCATTCTCATAGGTATAACTGCTCAGGCTCATATGAAAGAAGAAACTTTACAACATACAGCATGGTTTATTTATACGTGAAATTTTATTGATTTTGTAAAATTAAGAGACATGGAACATATCACATGAAATATTTTTCGCATTTGACCCAATAAGATATATCTATTCATGTAGACCTCATCTATGAAGTTAGCAGTCACATTAATGATTAACCCTGTCAGAGAAGTCTTCATTGTGTTTAGTTCTCTTTTTAAAAGGAGTAATATGGATACATTCATATAAAAATTTATATTTATATGATATACACTTATGAAAATTTATAAGATATACACTTATGAGTTTGGAAAGAATTTTAACTGCAATAAAATTCTTACATTAAAATGTCATTATTTTCATGCCCAGATGAAGAACTGTACCTGGGTGGGATTTAGGATCATTTTTAAGCAGAATTATATTAAAAAAACTTCTATGTGCAATATTTTGGTCCATTTTGTGCTGCTAGGTCAGAATTGTGCAGACTAGGTAACATAAAAAAAAAAGAAAGGGAAATTTATTCATTGCAATTCTGGAGGCTGAGAATTCAAAGAATAATAATCCAGGTTTGTTTGTTGAAAGCAATATCCTTTGGAAAGGAAGAGTGCTATGTATTCAAATGCTGGAAGGAAGAAGGCAAAAAGCCAGCAAGTTAGCAGAGCCAGAGTGCTATGAGAAATATTTTTTTTGGACCGGTCTAAATTCAGTTCCCATGGAAAAGACCCTTCCCCAAGACTAATCCCTTCTTAAGGGCCCATGATTTAACACATGACAAACACCATATCAAACACTGTAACAAAGGGCTCATGGTACCTAGAGTAGACATGGTCTCAGGAGGGTGAGGCAGCTGCTGGTCTCATTGCATCCGTTGTCAGGAAGCAGACAGCAGTGAATGTTGGCCAGCTCTCTCTCTCTCAGCTTCAGCCAAGGACCATAGCAGGTACATTGAACCTCCCAAGAATATTTTCAAAAATCTAACAAGGAAAAGTCCAAATATTACTAGATATAGGAGAGATGGAAAGGTAGAAGCACAGGAGGAAGAGAAGGAAAAGAACACTAAAGGAAAAGATACAATATTGCCAAATATTGAAAAAAGGATGAAAAAAAAAGGAATGTATGAAGGGAAATAATAACAATATAATTTTTTAAAAATACATAATTAATTTACAACACTGCTGAAAGCATAGTTTCAAAATGTGGGTTTTCTTCAAAGAACAGAAATGACAAATGGAATATTGGAGTAGCTTCTCTCTGGGCCCTCAAGTATTCAAAACTGTCAGTTATATGCATGCTGGTCAGTTAAACTTGTGGGCATTTATCTTTCCTGCAGTGTGTGCTGTTGCTGAATTTCTGTTTGACAAGTGTCTGATAGTTTCCAGAGTTATCTTCACCTTGGTAGGCTTCCTTCATTGGGAATGAGGGACTTCGGCTGGTTCACAGAAAACTTGATAGTCAGTAGCTCTTCACAGTCACTCAGCCTCCAGAAACACTCACAGGAGTAGCTGAGGTTTCAGCTGATTGGTGTTCTCAAGTGTGTTGAAAGTGTAGGAAGCAGCCACTGCACTGAGATTGATACAGATGGGGAAGAACTCAAATATTAATCCCTCTCCTGCAAGGATGAAGTTATCTTTCCCTACACACTAGCCTGCCTGAGCTAAGCCACCGTCACCTGCATGATTTGGCAGCTGCCTCTCTGGGCTTTATCTCACCCAGGGGCTGGAGCAACTCAAACTAGGTTTCCTGAGCTGTGTTTGCTCCCTGCTTGCAGGACCTCAGGATAGCCCAGGTGTTATCAGTAGATTCTCTGTCACGATGGCAC
>PVHP010032236.1:0-20391 GCA_004024765.1 Zapus hudsonius | reverse complement strand
CGGACTGTCATGGTTTGATACAGGTGTCCCCCACAAACAATTGAATGTGTTCTGATAGATCGATCCTCAGCTGATGGCAATTCGGGAATTAGAACCTCATTAGAGCTGTGTTGTTGGGGGTGGGCTTATGGGGTTATAAGCCAGCTTCCCCTTGCCAGTGTTTGGCACACCTTCCTGCCGCTGTTTGCAGTGCTGTGGCGGAGGTGATGTCCACCCCTCTGCTCATGCCATCGTTTCCCCTGCCAGGATGGAGTCTCCCCTCGAGTCCGTAAGCCAAATAAACCCATTCCTCTACAAGCCGCTTTTGCTTGGGTTCTCTCTGCGCAGCAACTAGAAAGCTGACTGCAACAGTGGACATCACCTCCGCCACAGCACTGCAAACAGTGACAGGAAGGTATGCCAAACACTGGCAAGGGGAAGCTGGATATAACCCCCAAAAGTCCACCCCCAACAGCACAACTGCAACAAGGTTCCTATTCCAAAACTGCCATCAGCTGGAGATCAAGCATTCAGAACACATACATTTATGGGGGATACCTGAATCAAACCACTACATCTTATTTCAGTAAACAAGTCTCCCAGCTCATCCATGTTGTTGCAAATTTCAAATTTTCCTTCTTTTTAAATTCTGAGTTCTATTTCATTGTGCCTGTGTGCCAAAAACTTCTGTCTTTTCAGTGAATGTTGGCATGATGTGAAAATATTTCCATATTATTGAGCTCTGACAAAAATATTGAGCCATACTCTGAAATCCACAAGTTTCACATCAGAAACCTGATGGTCGAGTCACTGTGTCATTGGTCCATGGCTATCACAAATGCCAAAGATATATCGGCATTAAAGGAGGAAAGATTTGTTTTTTCTCTACTTCAGAGGTTTCATGTCATTGTCAGCTGATTACCTCAGGGTGCATCTACTGCTGCCAGCCATGGGGATCTGACTGGTGTCTGTCCATTGAGGTTTCTAATGAATAGTTCCAGCAAATAGGAAATTGCTAAATTAAAAATTAATAAGCTTGTAGCTAATGGTGAGGCCAGTTACACCAAAGAGGACCAAGGCATATTTCTGTTGATGCAGCTGGTGCTCAGAGGCCCATAAAGTGAGTATGCTTTGGGTCCACTCACTTTATGGGCCTCTGAGCACCAACTGCATCCACAGAAATATGCCAGGGAATCTATTGCTGTTAAATGCTTTGTAACAAGTAAAAAGTACATTCATATCTATGAAAAGATGCAAACAAAAATGAATAGCTAAGACACAAAAAATAAAAGGAATACTACATCTAAACGCATCCAACTTTCATAAAAATAACATCAGAGATGGAGAGAGGTAGAGAGAGATTATAGAAGCTTATTTCTTCCCAAATGGAAAGGTCAGGAGGTGGATGTAAGCTGGAGAGCAACAGAGGCTGTGTAGCCTGGTGTAGTCTAAGATTAGAAGACATGGGTTTTTTTTCCTCTGGATAGCATTCCCAAAGATGACTTTCTGTGCTATGTGTGCTATGTACCTGTGAGGTTGGAGATTGGGACATTATCAGGTGAAGTGAGTTATCCTGAAAGATTAACAGGTCTTTAAAAACATCTATATGCATGTGTATATAATGTTTAAATGTATCTGGGTACGTATGTGCTATGGAACATGTGTAGAGGTCAGAAGACAACCTTGATTGCCAGTCCTTGCCTTTCATCTTGTTTGAGACAGTGTCTGACTGGCCTGCAAGCTTCCAGGGATTCTCCTGTCTTAACTTCCCATGTTGCTGCATAGGATTTGCACCTTGGGATTGCACATGCTCACTGCTATGGGTTCTGTGTATCTGAACTCAGAGAGTGACACTTGCACAGCAAGCTTTGACCTACTTAGCCATCTTTCCAGGCCTAGAGGAACAGGTCTACGAACAAGAAAGGGAACTCTTAGTGTGGCTTGTAGAGCTGAGGTTCAAGGAGGAGATGTGTAGGGAGACGTGTGCATCTTCTACAGGTGAGCAAGGGCTGAGTGAGGAGGCACACTGTAGACTGCTTTATCAGAATGAGTGTCAACACTTCAGATATGGGACTTAACCTGGGGTTTCCTGCACAGAGCCATGGTAATTGGAGGATGCTCTGGCTTCCCTTTTCTGCCTCTGGATAGAGAGGACTATCTAAAAGGAATCTCGTGTCCCCACGGTAACATGGATACCCTCGAGCTTACAAAAGAAGTTTTGGAGCATTCATTCCCATGTTCTCTAGATATGTCAAGTCCAGTTTTTGCTTTATTATGGTGTGATTTGAAGTTGCAATGGACAAAGGCCATAATCTTCTTAGAACCCTCTGAGATTGATAAGGTGTGAAGAGCATTTCCTCGGAAGACTGGACATGCACTTGACCTTGTGGGCCTGTCTTTCCAGTGTTTAGTGCCCAGGCCCAAAGAGCTGAGATCCTCAGGTGAAAACCCAGAGTTTTATTTAATGCAGCTTGTTCAAATAAACTTGCAACTAGCTTGCTGCAGTTACCTTCTTATTGTTAGGCCAAAAGCAGCTGATAAGAGGAAAGGGTTTATTTTTGGTTTACAGTCTCAAGGGGAAGCTCCATGGGGGCAGAAACCATGGTACAGTCGATGGTGTGCATCCTCTTGTCCCAGCAGAAAGCAGCAAGAGTGAGCTACCTCTGGCAAGGGAGGGGCTGGGCTATAACAGGAGAACTCCTGCCTGAGCAACATACCTCCTCCATCAGGGCTCCACTTCCCAAATTGCCACCTGGTGGGGATGGAGTGTGAGGCTTAATCACAAATGCATGCAGTTTTTGAGGAACATTTCACATTCAAATCTCCACCTCACGGAGCCCTCAATAAATGCTGGCACATTGCAAGTTGTGTTGGAAGTTGATCATCAGTGCCCAGAACTCTTTCTGTGTGTCCTGTCCTTGGGAAGATGAAAGGAGAGAAGTAACCCTTTTCTGCCTGTGCACCACTGCACAAAAGTCCACTCTAAGCAGTGCAGGGTCACTTCTCTTCCCCCCTTTACATATATTCATATGAAAACAAGCTTGGTTTCATGTTCCCACAGCTACTGAAATGTCTGCCATGCTTTGCAGAAATCATCTACCTAGGGTTTTTTTTAATGCTGCAGAAAAAAAAAACATTTTTTTCTAGGGAAAAAAAAACATTGCTATGTTAATCTGTTCACCCACTTTTTTTTCTTTGTCTGATGGCCCTTTTAAATATAACTTGAAGGGGAGGAAGTGGGTGGGACATGAAGCAGATGGCTTACCCTGAACTAGGGCTTCCCAAGAAGGGATCCTGGTCACTTTGGTCGGCCACAGTGGCTTTTTCCTTGACTGTCATTCCAAGAGAAGAGAACCTACAGCAAAGACAGATGCTTGAGAAGCCACTTCATTATCTCTTCTCAGTGGCGCTGGGTAGGAAGGGTGCCCCTTCTTTCAGGATATGCAGGGGAACACACCTGACTTGCTTGATGGATTTTGGATGTGAAGTCTCTGAGGACTGGGAAGGGCCCACCTCCTCTCCATCAATAGAAGTTCCTGCCTCTTCAGAGGACCTTATATATGTTGGTGGAATAGATGAATGTTTGAGTTAAAGTACCCTGAGAATGACAGGATGTGGCTTAAGGATACAACTGTATTTTTAAGCTTCCATATTTTATTTCAGCAGTGACAATTTCACAGTGACAGTTTATAATCTGGAATTATGGTATGACAATAGACATTTGCCTTTAGTTACAAATATGGGGTAGTGCATTTTCCTGTGAACATGCAAGGGGGTCAAATCTTAGGTGTCCCCAAATCTGCATGCTCGGAGTCTCTCTGGATCATAGCCTGGTGCCCTTGCCATGCTTGGGATCTTACGTGAAGTTTATACTAGAACAGCTGAGCTGTTCTTTCTACCTCTGTCCAGCTTTACTGGGCTTTTGTGTCCCCTTCAAATAACACAGGACACAGTGTGGGACACTTCCTTCCTTCCTTCCCTTTTCTATGACCTCAGCCCTCCTGTTGGCTCCACCACCTGCTTATTTTATCTGATGTTCTTCCAGCTTGCACTTTTTGTAATGAAAATGATGTTTCATTACCCAGTTGGCATCTTCTTTGCCATTCTAAACCGTTCTCTAAGTAGTTTCATATCGATTGTTTTATTGAGGTGAAATTCATGAAACATAGATTACCCATTTGAAGATGAAGAATGTGGTGGCATTTAACGCATACCCAGTATTGCACAATGAACGTTTTCAAGTTCTCAAACATTTTCTTAACCCAAAAGAAACTTTACCCTTATCAAGCCGTTGCTATGCACATTCTGCCCCACAGTCCTTGGTGATCACACTCACAGTTATTTTTTCTATTTCTATGAATTCACTAATGTGGCATATTTTATTTGGCCCTAGCTTCAGTCACTCAGTATGGTTTTGAGGTCCATCCATGTTTGATCACATGTCAATAATTCACATTGTTTTGTGGCTGATGGGCCACACATCCCATGTGTAGATATGACAGGTCCGTTTATCCATTCATCCCTTGGTGAACATTTGCATTTGTACCTTTTTGCTGTGATGCAAGTGCTGCTGGGAACATTCATATACCTGTATTTGTCTGAGAACCTGTTTCCAGACACACCCAGCAGTGAAATGGGGGAGTCATCTGCTTACTCTATCTAGAGCTCTTTTTGGAGAAGGTAGTGGTTGCATCCACATCCTGCCTGTTCACCTTTCTAGTTCTAAAACACAGATACCAAGTGCTGTGGCTTGACTGAAGCATCCATGCACAAGCACCCCTCAGTTTACCCTACTTCCTGCAGTAGTTTGTATACCAAGCTGGGGGTCCCGAAGTTTTAATGAACTCTGCTTCTGTCACGAGTTATTTCTTTATTATAACCGGGGCATTTGTTCTAGCAGACTTCCCTATCTTGTCCCGATGTTGTTTCATAAATGGTCGTGGTGCTTTCTGCTACATGCTCTTCTTCCCTACACAGGTGTCCTTCTTCCTCTTCATCATCTTCGTGGTGTACACCATGCTTCCCTTCAACATGCGGGATGCCGTCATCGCCAGCATCCTCACCTCCTCATCCCACACCATCGTGCTGAGTGTCTGCCTGTCTACAGTGCCGGGAGCCAAGAACCACCTGGTCTGGCAGGTAGGTGCCCCTTGATATGCAGGATATTGTCCCTCTGTAGCCCTTGGGTACGTTGGCAGGAAGTGTGAGGTGTCTACTCCTGGCAGCTGCTCCCTCTCTGCTCTTCATGCTGCTCCTGAATGCCACTGAGGTTTCCTCAGTCCTGCCCATCTCCGTTAGGGAGATCAACAGGCACTTCACTATCCTGTTTGCAGGATAACTGTATATGACAGCTCCGTTTTGCTGATTGTTGAGTGGTGATGTGATTCTGGCGGTTCAAGGGTATTTTTACTCTATTTTATAATTTGGCACTTTTATTCTTAGGGTGAAAGGGCATGCTATTAGATGCATAGTTTCCTGTGTCTCTCACTTTTCAAAGGCTAAAACATTTCCCCATTTCTTAGTCTTCTAGCAGTGCGAGAGCATTAAAAAGCACAGTTATTTTAAATGCTACAGCAGCAAGTGTGTGCTTTGCTAATAAACGGCATTTCTAAGAAGCTTTCTATTTAATTAGTTAAAAGCATTTTAAAAGCTATTTGATTTCCTATTATGTACATTCATAAACATGAGTTTCAGGGGTTTGTAGTTCCTGCTCAGTTTCCTTTTTACCTGTGAGAACTTTGTTTTGTTTTGCTATGTGGGGACCAGTTGCAACAAGTGTATTCACAGTGCAAAAATACACTCAGGTCAAGAGAGTTACAGTTATGCCCAGCACTGTGCTTCTCGAAGGAGGGCTTTATTTTTATTCATTGGTGGTGGTAGGATCTTGTGCATAGTAGGTAAGTCCTTTAACACTGAGCTACATCCCAGCCTCAGAAAGAGGATTTTCAGGTTTAGATAACCTGAGCCTTGCAGGGTGAGAGAAACAAGATTTTCATACACTTAATGGGATCTGACACTTGAATGCTTGCACTGGAACTAGAGGCTAACCTTTGGTTCTCTAGGAATTTCTCTTGGCTTGAAAGCTTTCCACAGATGTCTTCCCTTAATATTTTCTCTTACTTCATAAAAAATCATATTCATTAAGAATAGCCAGATTTTCATTTTTTGGGACAAAATGCCCAAGAAAACAACACAAGAGAGGAAGATTTATTTTAGTTTATGATTTTAAATTTTCTAATATATGGACATTTGGTTTAGTTCATTCTGAGTCCATGCTTGATGAGGAATAAGATTATGGTAGGGGACATGGGCTGAGAACAAAGCAGCTCACTTCATGACGGCCAAGAAGCAGAAAGATGGTGAGGAAGAATCTGGGGACAAGTCATTCCGTCAAAGGCACATCCCCAGGGACCAACTCCTTCCAACGTGCTCCACCTTCTAATAGCTTATTCACTTATGAATTCACCACTGAATTCATCCCCTGTGAACTAATCACCTTTTAATTGCTCTGATAGCTGTGGCCAAGCCTTCACCATGGGAGCCTTTCATTAGATTCAAAGACTAAGAGTTCTTTTGTCTACCCTGAGCTGAGAGACAGTGCACTGGGGCTTCCTCACCCAAGACAGATGGAGTCAGCCTTGGAGCTGATCAGATGAGAGAATGAGGATGGAATATTTTATTTTAAAATATGTAACTAGCAAATGAAGATTATATAGGCAAGGGACACAGCTTAATGAGCAATCTATGTACATGTTGTATAATTATTACCATGAGCAGATTAGTTAATGTGTCCATCACCACCCACGTCATATGCTACATCCAGAAGCTGTTTGTCTCACTCCTGAAACTTTGTGCCCTTTGGTGCACACATTTCCCCACTTTCTTTAAAACCTCACTCTCTGACACCTTAACTCTATCCAAAGAAAACAGTCTCACTGTGCCTCAAATAATCCTCTCTGCACAGGATGTAGCCTGGGTCATGCTTTCCTTCTCTGCATCTCACAGCCTTCCTCAGTGCTTTAATCGGGCACTATTTCTTGCTCTCATAATTTCTACTGAGCCTTTTTCTTGCATGCATAAACTCAACACTCAGAGGTGTAGTAATAACAAGTGTCTAACCTGCTTGGTCCCATTTTCATTTCTGTGGGAAAGTCTCCCTTACACTAGCAGCAGGGCCCTCTGACATCTCATATCAGTACCTTCATGAACTGGTTCTCCAATGGATACATCCTTGGGCATTTTTTTACCTGTCTCTTGGCTTCCTTCATGAATAAATAAAGTATCTCCTGGTGCAAATGTAATTTTAAAAGTTGGAAAAAAGGAGCTTTGATATATATCCATAAGAGTCAAATAGGCTTTAAATAAAAGGAAAAGTACTTAGCAAAGAACAGGTAGATTGTATTGTAAATCATTGCATATTCCATTGAATTGACAATATACTGAGTTCATGTAGTTCTTATTTTTTATCCAAAAAGTTGACTTAAAGAAATCCATCTCCCTTTTCTTGGCCCCATAACACAATTCACTGTTATTGAGAAATTCATTTTACTAGCATTTGCCTGTAGAATAATTAATTCTTACAATATGATATATCATATTATTGAGGAAATTTAGTTAATAATTAAAAATTATGGACCATATTGTCTAACATACTTGAAATTTAAAATATCATCTCTAAATGTACTTTGAAATTTTTATTTTGAAATAACCACAGACTTCTCAAATACAGCTCATAGAATTATTTTCCCCTAAACTACTTTTAAGTCCAACTACCAGTGTGTCCTATCACCACAAATGCTTTCGTGAGGATTTTTTTTTGTTTTATTTTGTTTTGTTTTGTTTTGTTTTTCAAGGTAGGGTCTTTCTCTAGCCCAGGCAGACCTGGAATTCACTATGTAATGTCAGAGTGGCCTTGAACACATGATGATCCTCCTGGAACAAAGTAATGCCCACCACCACACTCAGCTTACATTTCTTCATCTTACATAGCCATAATGTACCTGTCAGAGTTGGGAATTTATATGGCTGCATTACTCCTGTCTATTCTCTGCCTCCATTGATATTCCTCATTTTTCCTAACATTGTGGGTTTCATAATTAGAAGGGTCCAGCTCAGAATCCTACAGAGAAAAATTCTGTCAAGTCCACTTGGCCTTTGTTCTAGAAAGTGAACTGTCTTGGGGCTGGAGAGATGGCTCAGCGGTTAAGGCACTTGCCTAGAAAGCCTAACGACCTGGGTTCAGTTCCCCAGTACCCACATACAGCCAGATGCACAAAATGGTACATGCATCTGGAGTTTGTTTGCAGTGGCTGAAGGCCCTGATGCACCTGTTCTCTCTGTCTCTCTCCTCTCTCTGCTTGCAAATAAATTAATAAAAATATTAAAAAAAAAAGAAAGTGAACTGTCTTTCTTCTTGAGTTTGTCTGATGTTTCTTGGTGAACATTAGGCAGTGATGAAAGGCAGAAGGCGTCCAAGTGTTCTGTCAGGGCAGAGGTCCTCTTGGGCCAGCTGCTCATGGAGTGCAGTTGTGTTGTGCCTCTGTCCACCAGGCTCTTCCATCTTGAAATAACCATTTACCTCTTTGTAAGAAACTTATTTTTTAGGAAGGTGCTTGAAAACAAGGATATCCTGTTTCTCATCAAACATTCAGTCCATTCTTCGATGTATTTACATACACAATGTATTCACTCGTTTCTACTTTGTTTGCTGTGGTGAACTTTGACTGTGGCTGTGTACGTGTCCACGTTCCCTACATTCTGTCTGATCTCCAGGGCACACCACCAAGCTCACTGTGGGCCTCCTGCCATGTCCTCATCTTCTAGGCACTATCATGCTTTCTGCAGAAGAAGCATCAGGCTCTTTTTGTTCTTCCCTGCCCAACCTTAATGTCATTCTCCAGGGTGATGTGTATTGGGCAGGTTTTCATGAATGTCAGCTGTCCTTGAACTCTCTGTGTAACCAAGGATGACCTTGAACTTTTTAATCCTCCTGCTTCTTCTCCCTCCCAAATTCTAGGATTGCAGGTGGTTTGTGTAGTACTGAGGATCAAACCAGGTCCTTGTGCACTCTAGGACAGTACTCTACATCTGAGCTACATCACTCCCCTCACTTCTTTTTTGTGGCGAATGCCATTTAGAGGCAATTTGTTGTCATAGCAAATGTGAGGACCACACACTTTTATAGCTGCATTGATTGTTATATATTTTATGTGTTAAATATTAAACATGATTTCTTCTCTTGGATATGTCTCTTGGCCAACAGGTAAACAAAATTAGCTTCCATGAGTCTTGCTCAAGTTACGTTAGTTACTTGATCAGTTCCTGAATGTTGCCAGTCTCCTGCCTCAGTAGCTTTGCCTCCAGCCCCTTGGCATGTTCTCACGGCCATCTGCACTGAATGCTAATCCCAGCTTTCTCCCTGTGAGCCTTCCCTCTATGGTCTGAGACTCCATCCATGGGAGGCTGTCCTTCCCATGGACACCCCTTCCTCTGACTGAGGCGCTGTCCTCAATGCTTGGCTTTTCCAGCTGAGGAGCCTCCTGACTCCCAGCTTGGTCATCTTTGGACAGAGACAGCTTCCCACTTCCTCTGTTCGCTATGGATGAGGGTGTTCCCTGGCGGGGCCTCCTAGGTGTTGACTGGATTATCCAGGAGAAAGGAAAAGGCCAAGAGGGCTGGGGGAGGAGCGGTACAGGAAGACCAAGAGAGCGAGCCCATCTTGAATGCAGCAGTATTCACGGGAGAGGAAAAGATAATTTCCAGTTACTTCTGTGATTCAATCTTCACTTGTTTCTATATGTTGTTAAATATTTCCTTTCTCTTTATTATCTTAACTGGGTTTGAAAGAGATATTTCTATGGAACCTGAGGTTATGATGAAGAGATTTTGGAATCCTTAATAGTAAAGAGAAGAAAATGCCTGACTATCAGGAACCAGGAGCCTGAACAGTTCTTTTTCTCAAGGGGGGGGTAATGAGGTAGGGTCTCACTCTAGTTCTGGCTGACCTGGAATTCATTATGTATCTCAAAGTGGCCTCAAACTCATACCATTTACAATTCTCCTACCTGTGACTCCCAAGTGCTGGGATTAAAGGTGTGTACCAGCAGACCCAGCCTCCTGAGCAGTTTAATCTTGTCCATGTAACAAGATTCTATCATTTCAATATGACAAATCTAGTGTTCATACCCTAAGATCATAGCAACTAATGATAAAACACTTGATTCTATTTCATGGCAGAAACAAGAGGTTTGTTTTGCTTTCTTTTATATCTAAGCCAAGGAAATGAGAGAGAAGACAAGATGAGACTTTCCATCTTTGTGTGGTGACGGCTGTCTCTTCACTACAGATAGGACACTGATGACCAAAGAAATGCTTTCACCCAAATCCTTCTTGAAGCATTTATTGTGGTTACTCACAGGAACATGTGTGAGAAGTTGTTTGCAGGGGCACTTAGAGGAATGTGGGTGAAAAATTATTCACCCACACCAGCATGAGTGACAACTTGCAAAAGCTGCATCGCACAAGATCCTTATGCTTCTTATAGGCAGCTGAACCATGTGAAAGTATCTTCTCCCCAGCAATGACTTACTCTTACATTGCCTGAGAGGTGGGTCTTGTGAGTCTTTTAAGTTATGTATTTATTTTTTTAAAATTATACTCTTATATCCTCTCTCCTCTTCTCCCACTCCACTGAGGACCCTCCTCAGTAGGGTTAATGGTATTCACTGTGGGGCCATGAAGGCCTCAGTCTCTGTGTGTGAGGGGCTACCTCAGGATATTCCTACCCACCTTATGGTTCTTACAATCTTTTCACCTACTCTTCTGCAATGTTCCCTGAGCCTGGACAGACATGCTAGAAGTCCGAGTTAATGTTCAGTCTTTTATTATGTTTTGTGAGCCTGCTGAGTCTTGTAAGTTCATGAGTGACCTGAGCTGTGTGAACTTGTTCCTCCCTCCAGGTGGGCAAGTTTTAATCTAGAAGAAACAACTACAGAACACTGAGCTTGCTGGAGACCACGGGCTGCAGCTGTACTTGGGCTTTCCAAGTTCATCAGCATAGTTGTTATTTTCACCTGAACAATGGCAACAGTAATGGCCAACATTGATATGTGGCTGCTGAGCTTGGTGTTGATTGGATGGAATACCGTCTTAGTTATTTTTACATTGCTCTGGCCACAATATCTGACAGCAGCAAGGGAGGAAAGATTTACTTTGGCTCATGACTTCAGAGGATTTCACTACATAATGGTATAGAGGAGTTCCTGACAGGGATAGTGTGGATCAAAAGCTCCACAGGTGGGCTGGAGAGATGGCTCGGCAGTTAAGCTTGCCTGTAAAGCAGAAGGACCTGAATTCAATTCCCCAGTGCCTCCATAAAGCCAGATGCACAAAGTGATGTCTGGGTCTGGGGTTCGTTTGCAGTGGCTGGAAGCCATGGTATACCCATTCTCTCTCTTTCTCTGTTTCTTTCTGTCTCTCAAAGCTCTCAAATAAATAAATAAATAAATAAATAAATAAATAAATAAATAAATAAAATATTTTATGAAAAAGCTCCTCAGATCACACTGGACCAGAAAGCAGAGAGAAAACTGCAACCAAAGGATGTGCTATAACTGCCAAACACTCTCCCCTATTAATGGACTTTGTTCAACTAGGCCCTACCCACAAAAGGTTCCAGAGATTCCAGAAATAGGATCCCATCAGCCTGTTGGGACATTTTAGTTTCAAACCACGACAGACACTGTAAATGAACAAATCATGGGCAAGCTAGGCTGGCATTTAGCCCTCAATGACCAGCAAAGAATAATAGCAACATTTGACAATTAATCCTACTCTCAACCTGTTTGGATAAGGAAGGGATCAAGTAGGAGAAAGGATTCTTGGGCAGTTCAGGACTGATTGACTTAAAGGGGAAGGCTCTCCAGGAGAACCAGTGGCCCTTAGGCTGCTGAGCTATAGAAATTCCAGGAAAAAGTGAGGCTGTTTGCCTTGTCTGCTTTGCTGCTGAGGTCATGTTGTTTTTATTCTTTCTGACAACGAACCCAGCTTCATCAACTGTCCAACCTGGATTTAAGACTGAAGTTACTCATGAATTCTCCTTCCCCTCAGCACCATATTGGGAGCGGTAAGGCATCCAGTCTCATGCACTGAGCAGCTATTGGGTTCTCAGTCTCACCAGTGTACAGACAGCCATTATTGGATGGCTGAGCCTATAAAGCCAATCTAATAAATCCCCTTTGTAATATATATTTATACTGTGAGTTCTGTTCCTCTAGAGAACTCTGGTTAATTATTACACAGTGGTAATATAGTTTTCTCAGTTTAAGTAACACAATACAATAGAAATGGAACACAAAATACTTTGGAAAATACAGAATAGAGTTTAGTAGGGAAAATGTTAAATTGCACTTGTGTGAAATCTGTGAGCTGAAGTCTGGTTCTGAATAGCTAGTCTGTGATAAGCTTTCCTCAGATCCCCTTCAATGAGCTTCATGCTGGTGAGGTTCTACTAGTCCACCCTCCACTCCTTGGGCTCAGAAGGCCTGGCATTGGAACTCAGTGACACTCAGATCTCCAAATGAGCCCCCTTGGCATGACAGAAAGGGAAAAATACAAGACTGACATTTTCAGGGCCACTTGCCAGTGGAGCGCATGGCATTTCCTTCTTGTTCTCTGTCTGGAGAGTCTGCTCCTGAAGAAGCCCACTGAAGTTCCCAGCCAATTCGGACGGCTGTTCTGCTCCCCTCGTGCTTGCTAGCTTCATGGTATCTTTATTAGGTAAACCTGTATATGCTCCCCGTCGGTTTGTGCTCTCCGGGACATTCTGGTCTCCCTCACTTCTCTCTTTATCTCTTCTGCCTCCTCCAGCTGAGGAATTGCATCATTTTCCTGGGCTACTGTAACAAGTTAATGCAAATGTCAATGCTCAGCACAATAGAAATTCACAAAGTCACACTAATTCTCTTGAAGAGTCAAAGCAAAAGTGATGGCAGTGTTGGTGGCCTCCAGAGGTTCTGAAGTGAAGGTCTGTCTCTTGCCTCTGGTACTGGCCAGAAAATCTTGTCAGGTCTTTCTTAGCTTGGCTGCCAGGTATGCATCTGTACACATGTCCCTTCAGTCCAGATGGTCTTCTGTTTGTCTCTGAATCTTTTTCCATCTCTTCATAGGAACCCACTCTAAACCCCGCATGACCTCATCACAACATCTGCCAAGAGCCTTATTCCAATACAAATTAAAATATCAATGGATATGAATTTGTGGGGAGGCTACTGTCGACCTCCCTGTGGACAACAGCGCCTGCAGCTATCCTCCACCTCTGTCCCCAGAGAGATGCTGCAGACTGCCCCATGTGTTTTTAGGGTCAGGAAGCATGTGTGAACACAATCTTTCATGTTTGGCCATGGTTATGTTCTTTGGTACATAACATAGGAAGATACATTCTTGGAAGATATTTGTGGAAATGTAGAAAAATAAAGCCAACAGAATTCAGATTGGAAAAAACATGGAAATTTTACCCTTATTTAAACAGAATTCTCATCAATGGGGAAGTCAAAGTGAAAGGAATCCCTGAAAGTTGATTGTAGACAGATAGGAGCTGAACATGTGCCCTTGGATGTATGTCTATGCAGGAGAGAGAAAGGAAGATGGTGACTTCCAGTGGGTTTCAATTGGGGGAACTTACGTTTTATAGGAAAAGGGGGTCGGGTTCGGGGAATAGGGAAGAGAAAAGGAGATTGGTGATGCAGGGTGGTGAGTCGGCAGCCTGCACTGGGATAGGTGGGTATGGACGACCTGAGAATACCTCATTTGGGGGCCTGAGTGGCGGGAAATACGTGATGCTAGCCACGGTCTATGGGGAAGGGTACAAGGAAGTTTTTCTGATACCCAATGCCAGTCATGCCGAGATGGAAATGCTGGTTTCTGTGGCTAGCCCATGGGAGTTGGGAGTCAGGGTAGATGGAGCCGGAAGTCACCTACCGAATTATCGGGGTTTCACCTCACTCATACATCCTTAACCCTTTGTTCTCCATGCCCTCAGTAGCAGCTCCAACAGGCAGTGCCCAACAACTAGGGACCTTGGGTTGGGGAGTTCCTTCTTTGATTTCTGTGGGTTTTTTTCCCATTGATTTCTGCCCATGTCCAGGTAGGAGAGTGGGACTCAGGCACCCTGGGGAGTGCTATTCAGCCCACTTTACTTCCTGGCAGTGGCGCTTGATCCCTGGAACTCTCGGAGACCGCCTGTGCCCTCTTTGCACATACCCATCTGAACCCGCCTCTGCCGAGGCAACTGCCTGAGGTCTGGTCCTGGAACCAAGCCAGGTCAGGTTGCCCAAGGGAGCTTGGGGTGGGGGAGGGTTCAGCTCTGTGTTCCCCTGAGGAGCAGAGAGCCGCTGGGGAACCCTGTGGTGGTCCCGAAGCCGGAGAGGCTGGGCCTGGGTTCAGGTCCGGCTGTGACTCAGGGCCTGGGTCCCAGCCAGAAAATCAAACCTCCATGGAGAGACAGCCCATGCCCCCATGGCAAGCACCCGCCCAAGGTCCGGCATGGAACCAAGCTAGGTCAGGTTGCCCAAGGATCGCATCTGCCTGTGTATGTGGGGGGGTCATGGAGAGAAACGTTTCCGAGGATCGGGTGCTGGAGGGAGGGGAGCCCTGCGAGGGGAAGCCGCTCAGTCGTCGCCCCGAGGGGACAATGGTGGGAGCTTGGGGTGGGGGAAGGGTCAGCTCTCCGCTCTTCTGCGGAGCAGAGAGTGGCTGGGGAACCCTGTCTGCGCTGGCACAGGAGTTGGAGGGGGAGGGAGGGCCCGAGGGAGGGCCCGGGCTCAGGCCTGGCCAGTGTCCAAAGTTTGGATCTCTCCAGGCAATGCTGTTACTCGTCTACCATCTTGCTCCGTCCCCCAAATTTTAATTTTTTTATTGCCCATAATTAGATACATTGAATGAGCAAATAATGAGTTGGTATCCCCATTTCCCCAATTTCCCTTTTCCTTGTCTCTAATCATCTGGGTATCCTCCTCCGTGGGTGGTCTGGATCAGTCCATCGGTTAGAGGGTTATCGATAGCCTGGGAGACCACCCAGTTCCACCCCCCTAAGTATGATGTTCCTGAGGGAAGCAATGTTCCTGGGAGTTCTTCCCCACCATGGCTCTCACAATCTTTCCGCCCCTTCTTCCAGTCAGTTCCCTGAGTCATGGTAGGTGAGTACTGAGGCTGCTTTATTGTTGAGGTCTTCGGAGCCTCTACTTCTGCTTTAGGTTGTGTTAAAATCGTTGGTGTCTATCTGGCTTATCCCGGGTTGACTGATTGGCTGTGATTATGGGTCTCTTGCTTATCTCACCACTCTCTGTGGGGTTCTATATGGATCCTTCATGGAATATCCGGGGGGGCTCATCTCTTGCCCAGATGTCAGCTATCTGCCTGCAGTTCGTTGGTAAGGTTGGAGAAGAGCTATGGCTCCTCCAACCCTACCAATGGATTCATTTCTTATGATGACTTGGGAACTCTCAGTATTTCTCTTGGTTTTCATTTGATCCTCAGCCTTCCAGGTAGACTCTCACATCACATACAGGTGCACCTTCCCTCTATAATGAAAGGAAAGTCAGTTTTCTTTCTAGGTGCTTTGCTGGGTGCTGCTAGGAGAGAAGTAATCACTACCAGGGCTGTGTGAGTAGCCACATCTATCCAACTTTTTGTCATGTTATTTGCAATGACTTCTTTGCTCAGTCACACCCTTTTACGTGTTTATGTAGATGATGACTAGATTAAATTAGATTAGATGACATATACCCTCTAATTTCCTATGAAAATACTTCTGTTTTGATTTACCTTCTCCCAAGAGTTGGTTTGGGTCGAAAATATTTGCTGATAAATACCCTCTCTGCCATTGCAAGGTCCAGTTGTGTTCCAGAGTTGAGTGACCTCTTCACAGTTTCAATTTACTTGTGCTTACTTTTCTGTGTTTAGTGACTTACTTTGGGGATTTGTTCTTTTGCAACCAATGCTCCATCTAACTGTTTCTTTATTTTACTAGTCCAACTAGCTGATCTTGGTTTATTTTAATTTGTTCATTCAATAAGTCAATTTTGGATATATTCATTATTTTTGACTTTCTAGTTTTTGTTTTATAATTTTGTTTTTTATTAATTTCTTAATTTCTCCTTCATTCTATTTTGTTTTATATTCTTGATTTCTATATTAGATTGTTCACACTTTTCTCTATCTTTTCTTATGGAAATAATAAAATCTATAATTTTCTCTTTGTAAACAGATTTAGTTCTTGGCTTCAGATGTGCTCATATTTTCTTTACATATTTTCAAATTTGGTTCACATTCTTTTTTCTGTAGACAAGTTTTGGATGTTGGTAATTTTATTTCCAAGAAATTGAGGGTATAATTTTGTACAATATATAACGGTATAAAAATTAACAAAACAGAAACAAAGAATACGCTTACCTAAGATAGAATAGGAAGGTGAAAATGATAGAGTGAGAGAGTTGTACATGAGACGGACTAATGTTAGGATTCCCAGGCATGCAGTGATTTCCCCGGGTCAGTAAATTGTGTCAGGTCTGAGTCAGTATTGCTTAAAGCCCTCATGGGCAGAGCCTCGTTCTCACCCTTGAGCACCCCCTTCATCCTTGGGATTGCATTTCCCAGAAGATGGACCTGTGTCTGGGATCCAAGTGTAGTTGATACCAGTAAGCCAGAGGAATAATTGATCGTTCTCTCTTGTGGTGTTCGCTTTCTCTAAACCTGACCATTGTGTGCCAGGTGGGTGAGCAATGGTATCCTTAAAGGTGATCATGAAAGGTGACAGCCATGCAGATCTCCATAAAACTTTATGTTATTCTCTTGTTTTTTTTCAAGACAAGCCAGATATTTGCATGGATTTTTAACTCTGATTTGTTCAGAATTATAGTATCATAGAGGAATCAGAGTAAAGACACAACTATGACTGAAGGAATAGGCAATGGGATATGTAAATAGAAGTTCAAGGATCTGGGATTACTTGTCATCGACAGAAAAACAACCTAAAATTGAACTGTCTCCAGTGCTATTAACGTGTTCCCCCCACTCCACACCAGAAAGGACAGCCATGAGGCTTGCTTTCACAGAGCTCCTAAATAGTTTGTCTCTGAACCAAGCAACATTGACTTATTTTAACCTTAAGTGTCAGTGAAGGGCACTGATTTAATTCCCTATCTAATAGAGGAAGGCAGTTTCCAAATATTGCAGGAGAAACTTAGAGCTTTGATCTGATGTAAGCTGCCTCATGCATCACTCGGAAATTTTTTCCAGTAAAGGCTTTAATGAGTTCATCAATGATGTTCAACTCTGATTTAAGATTTATTACCAGGTGGAAGAGTGCATTTCTCAACTGAATGTGGAGGAGGTTCTCTTAACTCTCTTGTTGGCAGGTCCTCCAGCCTTTTACTGCTGGAGATCAATCACCCAGACTCCAGTGGGGTGGATGGTCTCATGATGGCATATCCAGTGGAACATGTTTTTTCCCCACAGACTATTACTTAAGGGGGGGGTGGAGAGAGAAACCTGACAGTTCTGGGACTGGGGATGAGTGGTGTTGGATTAGAGGAATGAACTATGCAGAGACTTCAAGATGACTTGAAAACCCACTCCTGTGCCTGTGAAACCTCTGCAAGTCCTGCAAGGTCAGAACCAGGGACACTGTTTTGATCATCTTCCTTGGGGACCTATGGGGATGCCTTTAGGTACCATAGCTCAGGCCTGCAGTACATGGAAATCCCTGGCAGGTCTAGTTCCCACTGTTTCTCAACATTTAGATATCAAATCCATTCTGGATTCTTTTCCCAAACCAGCTGACAGGTATAATGATTTTTATGGAGCCATAGTTTTTTCTTAAGAATAAGGTTGCACATTCACATAAAGCTTGTAGAGTAAAAACTTACTTGTAGAGAAAGTAGAAATGAAGTAAGTATATAGATTTCATAGTCATTTATTTTCCTCTTTTAACCCTGTCTCATGTGGAATTTATAGGGCTGTATGAGCTTTGATAAAAAGGCTAGGATATGTGTGGAAAATATACCCTGGTGTTAGCATACTTTCTTACAAGAAACTTACAATCTATCTTGAGCTTATTTGGACCAATTTGAGATTTTTTTAAATCTAATATTTACAGCATGCACAAAGTAAAGATATTTCCATTTTATTTCTGGCTTTGTTACCACCACTTTGATGGTCTCTGCTTCCAGATCTCAATATGTGTTTGTTACAAATATTACTCAACACATGCATTTCAGACAGGGGTCCTCAAAGGCAGCTCATTAGAGTCAAGTGGGTGCCGTTCATCCCCTCTACTTCCTAGCCTGGAAGTTGGGACTCACTTTGTCCCCTTGTCCATCTCATTCACCCTCCCTAGAGGATCTTAGATCTGATGCCAGCCTCTGTTGTTTCCTATCATCTGTATCATACTATGCTTTTCCACCTCCCATCCTTCCATTCCTGCCCTTGGATCCAATGCTTCCCTTACTGTCCAGGTCACTGTAGTCCAGACTCAGCCACAACCATCCAGGTGACCATTGAAGAACCTGCCTGTGCTGTGGTCCTTCAGTGGCTTCTTGTTTCTGAAGAATAGGAGAGTCCAGGTAGCTTGCAAGGCCCTGTACTCATGACCCAGGTGTGTTAGTTTGTTCTGTCCCTTTCTCAGCCCTGGCTCTGAGCTCCCTCGTTCTCAGCTACTTGCAGTTTCTCTGTCAGTCCTGTTACATCGAGCTTGCCTCAGGTATCTGAGGTGACCACAACTTGTCTCGGGTGTCTGAGGTGACCCTAGCTTGTCTCGTGTGTCTATCTCAGTGAGTTATTACAGTAGGTCCACATCCTTCTCACTGGCTCCCATACTCCCTCAGACACTCCAGAAGAGGAACTTTGTCTTTGATGTCTGTTTCCCATGGATACCATTATTGATTCACAAAATGTCTCTCCTGTGTGCAAAATTTTGAGCCTCATGCTATAGAACTCAGAAAGATGACTTGAATCCATTAGGAACAAAAATAGAAGTTAAATTATGTTTCAAAATACTGCTTTACTGCATGTCCCAGACCTACATAATGTTTCCTCTTTGCAAAGACACCCCGGTGCATGATGGAAAGTGTTCTGATTCCTGGAGTCAGAGATACATGAGGTCAAGTTGTGGTTCTGTGTGAGTTGATTATAGAAATCTGAGCAACTGATTTAGCTTCTCTGGCCATCGCTTGCCTTGTTCCTGAAAGAGGAACAGTAACAGAATCAAATTGAGCATTAGGGTGGGTGGATGCGATTCTAGGCTGAAGGTGGAGTCACATTAGATGCCAGTAAGTGGCAGCTGTTATTGGGTTATGGCTTTCTGAGCCTCTCTGGCTTATTTATCATTGTTTTTCAATAACACACAGAGTAATTAGTCTTTAAAGTTAGTAGAGAATTTCTTCCTGCGATATTAAAATGGGAGAAAATACTTCAAGCAAACGAGATATCCCTGGCTTTTCTGTTAGGAACAATTAGTGGATGAGTTGTACCGTTCTTGAAGCAAAGGTTACAAGGTGAGACTATCAAATGGAAAAATCACTTGCTGTCCAAAATTGGAGAAACCATTATAGCATCTCAGAAGTAAGCGTAAAGAATAATTTGTCTGCTTCTCAAAACTAATTTCCGTGTTTCTGTTTTTGTTTTGAGATAGGGCTTCACATTTCCCAGCCTGCCGTATAACTCACTACGCAGCAAAGATGGTCTGGAGGGCTTGGATCTCCAAAATGCTGGGACGATAGGCATGCACACCATGTCCAGCTCCAAAACTCATTTATTTTAATTTTTTAAATACCTTTATTATAAAATAAGTTTATACATTGTATGAGAAATTCTTATGAAGGTGTCCCCATTTCCCTCCTCTCTGTGCCCTACCCACCAGAGAACTTCCTCAGTGCGCATACTGGATCTGTCCATAAGATAGGGGGTATGAGCCGCACCAGAGGTAGCCAGTTTTTCATTGTTTTTATTTTTCCTTCCCCCTTGTGTATTGTTGCTGAGGGGGTGATGTCTGTGGATATTCTCCCTCACCATGGCTCTTACATTCTATCCACCCCTCTTCTGCTTAGTTCCCTGAGTCATGTTGGGTGAGTTTTGAGTCAGCTTTGTTGTTGAGATCTTAAGTATCTCTGGACCTTTGCCCTGGGTTGTCTTGGGTATCATTGGTGTCTGTCTCCATTGACCTTTCATGGGTTGTCAGACTTGCTGTGATGATTGGTCTCCTGTTTGTAGTGTCACTTTCTCATAGGTTTCATTTGGGCCCTGTGTGAAGGCTAGGTGTGGTTTGTCTCCAGCCAGAATGTCAGCCATCATCCGATGTCTTGTTGGTGGAATTGAGTTATCCCTGGCTCTCTCACTGCCTTCTGAAAAATACAAACA
>PVHP010032235.1:0-20453 GCA_004024765.1 Zapus hudsonius | reverse complement strand
CGCTCTCAGGTCCCTCCAGAGTGGCCCCGGCCCCCACGCGCTCAAGTCCCTCCAGGGTGGCCCCGCCCCTCACGCTCTCAGGTCCCTTCAGGGTGGCCCCGCCCCCTCTCGGGTGGCCCCGCCCTCCTCCAGGCCTGTCCGCGGGGCGCAGACGGGTCCAGCCCTCGTCCCTCCTTAGCTGGTTCCTGTCCCTCCCGCAGAGTCCTCGCTTCAAGCCTGGCTTCTCTCCCCTCTCCCCCACGCCCTCCTCAGCCGTCCCCACGCTCACGACACCTCAGCCACCATCCCGGGACCCGACGAAAGCCAATGGCGCCCCCACCCTCCCTCCCCTCCGAGCAGCTTGGCAAGCTCGCATGACCCTGGCCCCCGGCACCGTACGGACGGCCACACTTACCTCGCACCGTCCCCGCGAGCCGCTACACCCGACGCCACACTCGCCCCGCTCCTCTACCTAACACCCGAAAACTCCGGAGATTCGCGCCACGGATTTCGCGCGCAGACTACGGCGGGCGGGGCCGGACGCGGCCGCCGTAGGCGCCCCCCGGAGGATGCTGGGAGTTGTAGTCCTCGGAGAGGGATGCAGCCTGCCAAGGTGGAGGCGGGAGGGAAATGGTCCCTCACCCACAGCATGCTGGGAAACGCCCCCCAGTAGGCCCTCCCCCTGGATAAACGGGGTTAAGGCCGCGGGGTCCCCCTCCCTCCCCGGGGTGATGGTGGTGGCTGTCGGGAAAAGAGGACGGATTGGTGAAAAGACGTCTTGCGAGGCATGGCGGGAAGAGAGGCGGGCGGCTTCGCGGGGCATCCCGGGAGCAAGGATCCGGCAGGGTTTGGGCGCGGGGCATTGTGGGAGGCGAACGCCGCTCCGGGTTGGGTAGGTGAGTGGGGAGGGAGGGAGGGGGCGGGAAGGGTGCACAGCTGGGGGAGTGGAGAGGCACAGCTGGGTGCGACAGCGGGGCTTGCATGAGCCTGGGCGAGGGGGACAGAGCCAGGGGAGCTGGGAGCCAGGGGCTTTGCGAGAGAGGACGAGGCGCAGCTGGACGTGGGGGGGGGGAGCATTTGGGGTGAAGAAGCTCATCTGAGGACAAGGGACCATGTGCAGAAGTGAAGATGATGCCGGCTATAAGCTGGGAGGAAAGGGGGGTTGGGGTGGGGGAGGACCACCACTTGACCTGGTAGGAGATTCAAGTCTTAGGAGGAGGTGGAGACACAGATAACTAAATGTTGGTAACATGACTGAGTTGCATTTGGCCACAAGTGGGCCACACACCTGTAGACCGAGGACCCGTGCCTGGACTTGGAGAACGTTATCTGGAGATGAGCGCATCTCTGTAAAGCAGGAGAGCCCTAGATAAATACAGCCAACCTCACATCGGAGGCAGAGGCAACAGCTGCCTATCAGACCCATCTGGGGAAGAGAGGGAGCCACAGGGGTGTGAAGAATATGCCTGGGAACGAGGAGGCTCAAGCCTGAGTTACAGCTAAGTGTAGGCGCATGAAGAGGGGAGTGGCAGGTGAATGAGGCCACTGCCAGAGGTGGGAGACACATCTGGAGGGGAAGGAAATCTTAGCTTGAAAGTTAGGAACACATCCAGGAGATTATCTACAGTGGAGCTGAAAAGGCGACGTATTGGGGGGAAGAAACACCACCTGTACCCACTGGTCATATCTAGGACAAGGAGGACTGGAGTTGGAATAAATTAATAAATTCCCCAGGTGAACCTAGGGAAAACATCAGAGGAATAATAACTATGAGATGATGGTGGTGGTGGTGATGATGGTGATGGAGATTTCTATGTGGGGAAAAAGAAAAAAAAACAAAACTTCTATCCACCCAGAGACCCACCTAAAAAGGCATCAACCCCTGAAAGGATTGCCTGAATATTAGGAAAATGAGATTAATCAGATGGAGAAAGGTCTGATGTCTGTTCTCCTCCCTTCCACTCAGAGCCCCAGAATGGAGCTGACGGAACCCCCACCCAGCACAGCCTCCATTCAGAAGGAGGAGCAGGAGCTATTGGAGCGAACCTTCTTCTCCTGGGCTGAATTCAGCCGCTTCTTCGATAAGTGGTGCCAGCAGCGGCTAGTGGTCTTCTCGGTCAAGAGCTCTACCCACGTGGCACGCAGCCCCTGGGCCAGCGCCCCTCCGCTCTACAGGCTCATCCATGTACTCAAGTATAGCTACGTGCTGCTGGTGTGCAAGGACTTGCGTGCACCCAACCAGCCCGAAGCATCGTGGTGCGTGAGCCTGAGTTGTGATCCTGGCAGGGGGAGGGGAGCGAGGGTGATCTAGGAAGGGAGCCCCTCCACCCACCTACAGAGAGAGATGAGGGGGAGAGGAAAGAATTCCATTGAGGCAGGGAAACAGAGCCAGGGAAGGAACATACAGAATGAGATCTCTATATGAACTCAAGACTTTATTAGAGACCCTTAGAAAGAGCGAGAGATAAATACAAAGAAAAATAAAAAGTGTCGCAGAAAATGTAGGAAGCCAGAAGCCCCAGACATCTAAGAGAGACAAGGAAATGGTAGAACTGGGGTTTGAACCTCTACAAAGAACAACCTGGCACTCTGAACTACCCGGAAAGCCACAAGACCAGGAGTTCACTTTTTCACTAAGGATGGGGAAGGTCCCATACTGGGAGCTGAGGACATTTTAGTGTTATGGGATCAAAAGTCTGCCCGGTTGGAACTATTTGACTGGACAGGAAGCTGATGTTAAAAAAAAACAAGCTTTCAGGTAGTTCCATACAAACTTGTAATGCTGCCAGGAGGGGTTGGTTGACAATTCAGGGAGCCAAGGTTTAGACCTGGAGTCAGGGATGTTTTCACTGATCCCACTTTTTAATTTTTTTTGACATTGTAAAAAAATGTTTTATTTATTTGAGTGAGAGAAAAGAGGCAAATAGAAAGATTGAGCACACCAGGGCCTCCAGCCACTGCAAATGAACTCCAGACACATGCGCCACCTTGCGCATCTCGCTTTATGTGGGTCCTGAGGAATTGAACTTGGGTCTTTCTGCTTTGCAGACAAACACTTTAACCACTAAGCCATATCTCCAGCTGGTTTTTTTGTTTTGTTTTGTTTTGTTTTTGGCGGGTGACATTTTTTATACTTGTACGTGATCACATTCTTCCTATTACTTTCTCTTGTTCCAATCCCACTGAACTCCCTCAAAACTAGTTCCTTTTTCTACATTGATATCTTTCTGTCTTTGTTTTGTGGCGACCCTCTGAGATTAATTAGACGTTTACATGAGCATGGGTGGGAGGTTATTTACTGGCATGGGTAATTTACAAGTGGCTACACCACTCAGGAAGATGTCTCCCCCAGCAACCATTCATTAATTATCAGAAGCTCTTCTGACCCTAAGTTTTTTATCTGAGTTCCCCATACCATGGGTTTCTAGCTTTCCTTGAACGGGGTGAGACAAACCCATGATTTTATGTAGCAAGTGGTCACCTGGTTAGATGGGACTTGAGTGTTCTTAATTGCCTATGACTCTTTCTTGCCTTGTACCTGCCCCTGGCCTCTGTGTGGGGTGTGTGTGTGTGTGTGTGTGTGTGTGTGTGTGTGTGTGTGTTGCCGTTTTGAGACCATCTATTGGGGGCAAAGACAAGAGCAGGGAGCTTAAGAACACAGGCTGTGTCTCTGGGCTGCCTGAGTCCAGTTCCGCTGAATGGGTGACTTTAGGTGAAGGACTCCATACCTTCAAGTCTTAGTTTTCACATCTCTGAAATGCCATTATCACATGTATATCAGCCTCTGGGGTCATTATGAGGATGCTTGCTTGCCCCATGCCTAGCAATTTATTAAATGATAGTTAAAGAGTTCAGGGGGCATAGAAACTTGGCTAATGATCTGCCCATGATTACAGCCATGGAGCAAGTGATGTCACATGTCTGGACCTCAGTTACTTCTCTTTTTTTGGCGGGGGGAGAAGGACATGAAAGTACCCCACAGGTTTTGTGAGAGGCTGAATGGGCTGAGCTCATATATATTCATTGTTTAGAAGAGCATGCAGCACAGAGCACCTACTCTGTAGCCATTGGCTCCCACGGTTACTCAAACACTTGCTGTGAGGTTATTCTCTCGCATAGTTTTGCTCCTTATCCTAGAAGCAGAGATTCAAGGTCTGGTAGGAGAGCATAATCGAACACACAGTATCACACAACAATCTAGATTCATTGCAGCTTGCAAAACTGAAAAGTCCTAACCAGGAAGCTGTCTTTACTAACAGGACCCAACTCAATTTAACAAACACTTACTGAGTACCTATTATGTGCATGCCCTTCGCTGGGCATTTGGAGATCAGAGTTGACTTCACTTTTTTAAAAATATTTTATTTATTCATTTTCAAGAGAGAGAGAGAGAGAGAGAGAGCGCAAGTGAGCAAGCACCAGGGCCATCACCTTGTAAGTCTAGCTTATGTGGGTCCTGGGGAATTGAACCCAGGGCCTTAGGCACTGGAAGCAAGTGCCTTAACCGCTGAGCTATCTCTCCAGCCCGTGACTTCACTTTTTGATCTACTCAAAATCTAATGAAAGATGGAGAGGGAAGGGGAGGAAGCAAGGGAAAGGAAAGGAAATTGCAAATAAGCTGAGGGTGGAGATGGGAGGTGACTTCACTAAAATTGGTTCCAGAAGATGTTCTAGAAGCAGGCCAGTAAGCAGAACCTTGGAGAGTTTTGTTGATGTTTATGACTTGAATTGACAGACCTGTGGTGTAGATACCAGAAAGAACATGTTGGCCAGGAGGGACAGGGCTGCAAAGAGAGTGAGTATAGCATTCTTGAGTCTGGACCTGGTGGACAGTGGGGGCCTGAGGCATGTTCAGGAGTGGAGGTGGCTGGTTTGACAACAGTGATTCATGTACGCTCGTCATTTCTTGCACAATGCCTCTCCCAGTTGCTCAGAGCAGGGCCTTTCCCAGGAACAAGCCATGGGTTGAAGTCTTTGGTTAGAATGGTGTCAATCAAGGCTGAGCCCTGGACGGGCCTGAGTCCAAAAACTGGGCATGCTGGGAAGCCCCAAAAGGCTGTAAGCAGGGTCAGCACTGACTTCAGGAAGGTTTCTCTGGATTCGTGAGGGATGGTCTGGAGAGAGGGAGTTGGGATGCCAAGGAAGAGGTTGAGACTGGAGATTCAGGGAACATTCCAAGTGGTTCATAGTGACCTCCAAGACCCCTTCCTTATGGAGGTTATATAATGGAGCATTTATTCACTTTCGACAGCTGGGAGCAGGGTGCTCACTGTTTCAGATAAATTTTTTTCATACAGTATCTTAATATACCTCAATTATCACTTCCTTTTTAATATATGGGGAAGCTGAGGTACAGAGACTTGCCCGAGGTCACACAGCTGCCCGTTTCTTAAGCTCTCTTCTTTCCTCTCCTTGAAACGGAACATGAGAAAGAGAATGAAAATGACTGAATGAGCGTATGTGATGCAAGCACCGGTCATTTGTCCCACAGGTCCTCTCAGCCCAGCTGCCCAGCCTTCATCACTGTCAAGCTGAGCCCGTTGAGGGACCGCCTCATGGTATCCGAGTGCCAGCTCACCCACTCTCACCCAGCCTGCCCACGAGAGTTCGCCTACCACTTCCGCCCAGGCCACCTGCTGGCCAATGCCTGCCTGCCTGTGCGCATCACCAACCAGATCTCCAAGCAGTTCGTGGCCCCAGCTGATGTACGCCGTCTGCTGTCCCACTGCAAGGGTCCAGATCATGGGGTCCTGGATGCTCTGCAAGTGCTCGAGGGCCTCTTCCGCATTGACCCGGAGGCCAAGGTAGGGTCTTGCAGGGGGCAACACTGGGCAGGAAGAACCCAGTCTAGTCCCGGCTGCCCAGTAGGTGCCTTCTGCCTTAGGGAGATGATCTGAATTTGGCATTTCTGCCATCTGTGGGGAGCCCAGTTCCATGTGGCTGTTGAGCACGTCCTTAAAAATGCAACCCGTAGGGTGAGGCTCTGAATTTCATCTTAATGAGTTGACATGTACGTCAGTATGCATGCTGGAATCACCCTGAAGTTTCTAGTGAAAGAAACCAGCAGTGGGCAAGTATACCCAGATGAGATGTCCGTGGTAGAAAGGGGGGACAAGTGATGGAGGGTGTATTATCAGGGTTCTCTAGACAAGCAGAACTGATAGAATGAATTGTATTAAAAGGGGATTTATTGGATGAGTTATGGCAGTCCAACAATAGCAGTATGCAGGCTTGACAGTCAAGGAACCCGGTAGCTGCTCAGTCCACGAGGCTGGATGCCTCAGCAGTCCCAATCCAGCACTGAGGACCTGGAGGATTCCTTGGGAGCTGCTGGTCTTCAGTCCACGCTGGAAGGCTGAGGAAACTTGGTTCCAGAGCCAAGGAAGGATAGCCGCACAGGATAGATGCATGTGCCAGGGAAGGCATCACCAGCAAGCAGTACCAGCAACCAGGAGGGAGGAAGAGAGTCTTCTCCCAGAGCTTCCTTACATAAAGTCCCCTTCTGGAAGGGCCACCCACTCTGGGGGAAAGGCTCACTCTGGAGGAAGGACCTCCTCCTTCAGTTAATCCTTCCTAGATGCAACCTCAGAAATCCACCCAAGAGGAATGCCTGTGGATTTCTAGCTAGTATCAAGTTGACAACAGAACTTAATCATCACAGAAGGTGTCATCTAAAGTTTTACAACTTGAGCTATACACAGTGCACAAATAATAGGTATGTAGTTTTTCAGATTGTTCATGGGGTGAAAACACCCCTGAACCTAGCCACCAAGGTGGGTGCATTATATAGTATGATGGGGTGAAGAGTTTGTAAAGCAGGCTAACGTGAGGGTTTGCAGACGGGGAGTTATAAGGGTGCTGTTTATTATTTATTGGCTTATTTTTGCCATACTGGGGGTGGGACTCAGCCTAATGCATACTAGGCAAGCCCTATATATACTACAGAGCCATGCCCCCAGCCCCTCCCTGTGAGTTCTAGACAAGTAGTCTTCCACTGAGTTGTGTCCTCATCTCCAGCTTTCTGTAATAGCAATATCAACTCCTGTCCAGTACAATAGCCACTGGCCTAAACGGCCTCTTGAACATTTGAAGGGTAGCTAGCATGACTGAGAAGCAATTTTTAATTTAAGTATCTGAGATGTAAATAGCTCCAGTTACTGGTGGCTTCTACATTGGGCTGCTCAGCCTGTCCATATACAGGTAAGTTTGGGTTTCTGTATATATTTTTTTAATCTCTTAACATGTATCCATTGTACAAAATGATGGGTTTCATGGCATTTTCATTCAAGTGTATCATGTACTTTAGCCATATTCACTCTCCCATTATCCTCGCCTGTTCACTTCTCTATTCTGCTAGTTCCTGACCTGTTCCCCAGATAGTCCCCCTATACTTTCATTATACATGTATATGTATGCATATGTGTGTATACATATTTATAACCTAGATTCCACATGTGAGAGAAAACATACAATATCTGTCTCTCTGAGTCAGCCTGACTTATTTTCCTCATATCACCATCTCCCGTTCCATCCATTTTCCTGCACATGACATAATTCTGTTCTTTATGGCTGAATAGAAGCTCGCTATTTCATTTCAGCAAGGTAGCTGAGATAGCCATTCTACACTGGGTTTTTAATCTTTTTTTTTTTTTTCAAGCTAGGGTTTCACTCTAGCTCAAGTTGACCAGGAACTCACTCTGTAGTCCCAGGCTGACCTCGAACTCAGTGATCCTTCTACCTCTGCCTCCCACATGCTGGAATCAAAGATGTACGCCACCATGTCTGGCTTAAATCTTTTTTGTTGTTGTTTGATTTACTGAGACAGGCCCAGGCTGGTCTCAAACCCTGATCCTCCTGCCTCCACTTCCCTAGTGCTACGATTACAGGTCTACACCACCATGCTTGGCACACACATGGTTTATTGTGTTGCTTTGCATGTTGGAAAATGCATATGTCATTATCTTTCCTTCTTCCTCTGAGTTTGGTCAAGTTCATTGAGAAAAGTCTTCCCACTTCCTGGCTGGGGGTGAAGGCCAGGTTGCCAGAGACCAGCAACCATGTGGGGAAGAGGCTGGACGTGGCGTTCAGTCAGTAAGATACACTTGGTTGGTCCTCACATGGAATTTGGAGACCCTCTTCCTTATCCACAGATGACCTAATATTCCCAAGGCCAGAGTCCCTTTCTGTTGACCTAGTTTACATGACAAGCCTCTAGTCACCAGGAGGGATAGAAAGGAGAGAGGAAATGTAGGACTTCAAGGTCTATCTGCTTCCTCAACAGCCCTTACATGGAATTTACTGGAACTTCCCCTCGGTGCCCATGTTACATCCCTGGTCCTTCCCAAAAGTCACCTTGGAGTCCGTGGTCTTTGTGGGGTGGGGTGGGAGGGGGGGACTGTCAGCTTCATCATCTCTTTCCCAGCTTTCAGAGGAAGTGTTGCACTTGCTGTCTGTTCTATCTCCCTGCCTTTAAGGGTTTCAAAAAAAAAGCCATTTTCAACAGATATGCTTGAGATTGAGGAGCGAGTGAAATGAGGGAAGGGTGTTCAGTCTATTGCCTTTGCATAGACTCCCCTGGCTATTTTCACTCTCGACATCATCCTGGTGATGACCAAATCAAAATCTCCCTATCGTTATCCAAAGCCTAGACCAGCAGCAGTCCGATGCTATTCTTTTCCCTTCCCAACAGTTTTCCAAAGAAAGATGCCTTAGCTTTGCATCAGTATTCTGAAATACCTGAAGCAGTCAACTTATAAAGCAAAAAGGTCATGTAGATTGCAGTTCTGGGAGTTCCCATCAGGACTGGTGGTCCCACTGCTTTGAGTCTCTGGTGTGGGTGGCATACCATGGTGGGAGCAGGGACCAGAGCAAACTCCTCACCTGGTGAGGCTGGAGACCGACTGCAGGGATGGGTGGGGTCACACAGTCTTTGAGTGGCATGACCCCAATGAGCTAAGGCTTTGCTACCTCTCTGTAGTACTGCCAGAGCTCGAGCGCTTATACGTGGGCCTTTGGGAGACACTGCTGATCTTCACACCATAGTGGAAGATTATTGTCTTGCTTTGGGAACCTTAGTGCCCAGACTTCCATGTATATATTGCTGGCCAAAGCAAGTCATGTGGAGCTGCCTACCTATAAGGGGCATAAAGGGGTAACAAATTCTTCATGTGCCCAGGATGGAAAGAACTGGGTCACTTGGTGTTCTGGTTGGCTTGTGCAATGTCCCCCATAGGCTCATGTGTTTAAACACTTGTTCTCCGTCTGGTAACTGGAAAGATTGTGGAACCATTAGGAGGTGGAGCCTGGGTGGAAGAAATGGGTCACTGCAGACAGGCTTTGAGGTTTTACATCCTGACTCTACTTCCTGTCTGTTCTTTACTTCCCAGCTGGACGCAATGAGACCAGCCACCACACACTCTTACAATGCCTTCCCCCTCAGACTGTAAGCTAAAGTCAACCCTCACCAATTCCTCCCTTAAATTTTTTCCTATCAGGTATATGGTCAAAGCAGTAAGAAAAATAACTAATATGCTTGGCATAAGACAAAAGACATGCCAACAAGGTCCTTCCCAAGCTATCTGAATATGGAGATCGTGTCACACACACACACACACACACACACACCCCTGCCCATAGACACACAGGCTTCCTACAGCTCAGTTTCAGCTTGTCTATCTCTATGGTGCCTAGCATTAATATTCTCTATGCCATATAACCTGTTTTTACCTCAGATCATACATCTCGGGTAAGATATAGTCATAGCTGGTTCACTTGATCCTATTTATAGTCTAAAAGCTTTACCCTATATTCTGACTGGGTTATATACTTACTGCCTGTGGGGCATTGAACACATAAACAGGTAACCTTATTTCCCAGAGCCTCGGTTCATCTATAAATGGGAATAATAGACACTATAGTACTGTTTGTGTGTGTGTGTGTGAAAGAGAGAGAGAGAGAGAGAGAGAGAGAGAGAGAGAGAGAGAGGAGAGAGAAATGGTATCCAGAAAGTGCGAGCCCCTACACATGCTAGCTATTTAATGATTGTGTTTTCTTCCCTTATGCTTCAGGACAGAGCATAGCATCCCTCTAACCACGTGAAAAGGCAGGGAAAGTTGAGTCGTCTTGCTGTTGTTTTTGTCATATTCTTTCTTGTTTCTGCCTTCTGGGATGGATGCGGCTGTAGTCAGCTTCAGCATGGCTGGGAGGAACTTCCAAACCAGTTTATGGGAGGAATGGGATGTATTTGGAGTTTACAGATCCACAGAAAGTTCCCTAAAAGCGGAAGAAGCTGGCTTCCTTTCACAGATCCAAGCAGAGAGAGAAAACCAGCAACAGTGGCCACACACACAAGCTAGCAAGCACAACCGGACAGCAGGGAACCCAGGCAGAGCTCTGGAGCTTTGCATAACTTTGGGCTGCACCCCAGGATCTGCCCCCCAGTGACACCTCTTTTCAGCCAGATGGCTGGAAATCCAAGTTTTTTTTAATATTTATTTGAGAGAGAGAGAGGCAGACACAGAGAGAAAATGGGAGTGCCAGGGCCTCCAGCCATCACGAACTCCAAACACATGTGCCACCTTGTGCATCTGGCTTTACATGGGTACTGGGGAATCGAACTTGGTTCTTCTGATTTACAGGCAAATGCCTCAACCGCTAAACCATCTCTCCAGCCTCCACGTTGTTGTTGTTGTTGTTTTTTAATTAAAAAAAAACAACCCGTCTGAGTCTATTGGGGGACATACATTCCACAGATGCATTCCTCTGCTGTCTCTACCTCCTTGTCTGGAAATGACACCTGCACTCAACCAAATCCTCAGTGTCAACTCCTCCCAGGCTTTCCCATCTCCACAAATGCGGCTGCACTGTGTGCAAAGCCAGAGCGCCTGAGCCGGTCCTGTTCTGCTGTTGTGATGAAGGCTGCGGGGTGCTTTCTGAGGAGACATGAACCAATGTCTCCTCACCTCAGGGCACAGTGACAGACACATCGATTCCCCGCAGGTGTAGCCTGGTGAGCCAATGAGTTTAATTGGGGTGACTTCCAGGAACATAGGCAACTTACACCAGTGAGGGGAACAATGTCTCTCTTCCCCAAGCAACTGTTAAATGTCTAGAGTCTCTTGGGGGAGGGGCGAGGACTTATAAGCTCCTCCCCTTAGCAACAAACTGCCTATAAATTCTAGGGAAGGGTGTGGCCTCACGAGCAGCTCTCTCCTACTAACCATTAACTATACAGATCCCCATGAGCCTCTACTCTCCATATATATATATATATATATATATATATATATATATATATATATATATATGTTATAGCCTTATGAAGGTATAAAAGAGGATTCCGATCCCGTGAGCCTCTATCTCTCTGTGGCCCAATCTTGCGCAGGTCTCCTGACAGTTCAAGAGAGCAAAGGTCATGCCTGGAGGTCAGCACCCTCCACAGGTGTGATGTCCAGAACAGGCATTATGCCCAAGCTACATGAGATCAAATCCAAGCTAGGCCTGTTATTATCTGGGTGACTCTAGGCAAGCAACTGAATCTCTGTGCCTAAGTTTCCCCATTTCAAGGCGGGGAGTGATGATTATAGTGTATTTTATAGGGCTATGTAAGCTCTGAAGGAATTGGTGTTTGGAGCAGCGCCTGGCTTCGTGCATGGACTCCTGTTCCTCGGCGCTTCATTCTCCTGGAGTCACCCTCTTACTTCCCTTGGGTTTGCTGCCTGTCTCCTCTCATGACACAGTATGTCTTGTACTGTCCTCAGTGTCTGGGTCAGCACTCTGCACACCAGACTCTATAAACATTTATAGAAAAAGAAATGAACTACCTTATGATGTAGCCCCACCTTCATCAAACATCGCCACACCCAGTAAATATTACCCTCACATCTCCCTCACTCTCTGCCATCTTGTTCCCTAAAGGCCTGAACTTGCCCCCCCCCAGCACCACCATGACCCTGAGCAAGTCGCTCCCCTGGGTGGTGTTGGGGTCACCCTCAGGTTCAATGATTCTTTACAAAGACTCACAGGAGGAAAGTCCACGATCCAGAATCTGAGTTTTGGGGTAGAACAGATGGCTCAGTCAGTAAGGATGAGGTCAGATCCCCAGCACTCAAGGCGGAGACAGGAGGATCCCAGGGGCTTGCTGGGTAGCTAACCTAGTAGAACCAGTGAGTTCCAGGTTCTGGGAGAAATCCTGTCTGAAGAAAATAATGTGGAGAAGAATTGAAGAAGACAGCCCATGTCTCCCTCTGGCCTCCATTCACACACACCCATACCCACACCCACATCCATACACACAGAAAGGGAAATAAGACAAGTCTGAGTTTGCCTTTTAAAAGTAGAAGTCTGCTTCTAATTAGTAATGTGCATGCCGGGTCTGGAAAAGTCTCAAGGCACATACATTTTTATGTCTGCTTTCCTCAGATTCCTGATTCTCATGGAGGAGAAAACAGGGACTTACCTAGTTCTACGGAAATGTATACTTTTGTTTAACCCATGATAGCTTTGAAGTCTGTTTTTAGTCAGCACTGTCTGGTAAAACTTGCTGTGAGCACTTGAAAGATGGCTAGTGCTCTTGAGGAACTGGATTCTTACAGGGTTTTAAGTTTTCATTGAAATATAAGTAGCCACAGGTGACTAGTAGTGACCATGGACTGAGAAGCTAGGAACTGAACATCTTGTGTGCAGACTGAAATAGTACTGTCCAAAAACATGATAGCTAAAAAGATTGTGGTAGAATTGTAACTTATTCAGTAATAAACTTAACTGGATTTTTTTTCTGAAAAAAAAATATATCGGATAGCAGTTTCTCGCTGTGGAACTTGTCTGCTTTGCTGAGTTCTACCTAAGAAATTAAAACTTTTATTTCTTTCATTTGTTTTTCTGAGGTAGGGTCTCGCTCTAGCCCAGGCTGACCCAGAATTCACTATGTAGTCTCAGAGTGGTCTCAAACTCACAACGATCCTCCTACCTCTGCCTCCCCAGTGCTGGGATTAAAGGCCACCACATCTGGTCCTTCCTTTTCTCTCTCATGTTTGAATGCCAGTAGAAATCCTAAACATGCTTTCCCTGGCATTTTGGGGCTTTTCCATCTTTTTATTCCCAACCTCAAGCCCTTGATCCAACATTTCCATATTCTCTCTCTCTCTCTCTCTCTCTCTCTCTCTCTCTCTCTCTCTCTCTCTCTCTCTCTCTCTCCCTCCCTCCCTCCCTCCCTCTCCCTCTCCCTCCCTCTCCCTCTCTCTCCCTCTCTCCCTCTCTCTCCCCCCTCCTACTCTCTCAGGGGTCTTTCTGTATTTCCCTTAATAAAGTCTACTTTTGCCCTGTTCAGTGTACATGCATGTGTATATACGTGTGTGCGTATATAATGTTGAATACCAATACTTCAGGTTTCAGGGTTGGAAAAGCAGTGTCCTTCCTGCCTTTGGCCTCTGCAGAACCTATTATATTAAATTTTTTTTTTGTCTTGGAAGGCTGAGCATGGCACAGTGCTTTTTCAATAGTCTTGCAGGATGATGTGAGGATGATGGCCAAGTGGCTTATGGACAGTTCTGTGATGAAACTGAATTCAAACTCTGTTTTCACAGCTGTGGGTCAACTCTTACAGAGGCTGGCCGAGGGAGCCCCAGCCGCTGGCCCTGTACCTTTAAGAGGAGGAGGTCTTTGAGCAGAGATGAACAGTGATGATATGGTGATAATGAACTCTTTGGAGAGCATCTCTCCTTGTTGACTTAGTGAGGATGTTATTGTCACTCAGGCCAGGCAGTATATAAGCTACAGTAATGCATTTCGACTTTCTGGTCTCGGGACTCCTATTACCTTAGAGATGTGACAGGTGAGGCCAGGGATCACTCAGCCAGAAAGAGCAGGGCTCCCAGATGGTCTGGCCTCCAGACTGTTTGCCTTCAGTTGCATCCCCATCTCATCCTGGGACAAGGACGAATCAGCACACATGTAGGTTTAAAGAGCAAACTGAGACCCGGAAGAGGTTAAAATTAAGTAGTTAGGTGGCGAAGGTGGGACTCAATCCGATCTGATTTCCTTCCACAACCTACACCTTGTCCTCAAATTAGAGGCGTGAGAATCCCCTGGGAGTTTGTAAAAGCCAATTGGTCGTCTCCAGAGTTTTAGGTTCAGCAGGCCACGTGCCTCGTGGCCATGGAAACAGATTCTTCGGGTCCAGGGCCCACACTTTAGCACCACTACCCAGGCTGCCCCTTGGTGCTCTAATGAGTATCCACCAGAGAACTGAGGCTGGGAGCGGCTAGCAGTAGCCAGAGTGCAAAAGACCTCAGTGCTATCAGGTACCCTCATCTCAACCCCGGGCGCATTGGGTTGGGGAGTCCTGGATTTTGACCATCCCCCTGCGCTGCCCCTTGCCCGTCCAAGGAGGAAATTCAATGAATGGTTGGCATTTCCCCAGAGGAGGCAGCTTAGGTCCTGGGAACCGGGCAGGGTGATCCCCAGCGCGCCCTGACCTCTTCCCTTGCCTCCCTGCCGCACCCACAGGTGAAGCTGGTGTTCGTGGAGGACCAGGCGATGGTAGAGACGGTGTTCTTCCTGACCTCGCGCACCAGGGCATTGCTGCGACGCTACCCGCGGATACTCCTGGTGGATCGGCTGCCCGGGCTGCAGGGCGCGCTGGACCTGATGGCCGTACTGTGCGTGGACGGCAAGGGGCGCGCGCGCCAGGCCGCCTGCTGCGTGGCACGCCCGGGCACACCTAGCCTGCTGCGCTTCGTGCTGGTGTCGCTGCTGCAGAGCGCGCCAGATGTCAAAGGCCGGGTGCGCTGCCTCACCGCAGGACCAGAGGTAGCCGGCCAGCTGCGGGCCGTGCGCCAGCTGCTGCCCTGTGCACGCGTGCAGATCTGCCGCGCCCAGGGTCTGGAGACGCTCTTCAGCAAGGCCCAGGAACTGGGAGGTGCCAGCCGTGAGGACCCTGACCTGTGGCCGCTCCTGTGTCGCCTGGCAGGCTCTACATCCTATGCAGCCTACAGCGAGACGCTGGCCGAGCTGCGTTCCCAGGCCCCCTCCGCCTTCATCAAATATTTTGAACACAACTGGGCACCCCGCCATGACATGTGGGTGCGTTTCCGTGCCTACGAGGCGTCCCGAGATCTGGATGCATGTGCTCTGGTGTGTGGCCATCGCAAGCGACTTCTGCGCCGCCTCAGCCCTTCACACAGTATAGCTCAATGTCTTCGAGACCTGGTGGCCATTCAGTGGGCCGATGCGTCTGGCGATTGTCTCACTGAGGGGGCTGACGGCCACAGGCCACTATGGCTGGAGAGTAAGCCTCGGAGTGGGGCCCAGGTGGAAAAGGAGAGGGTGAAGGGCCAGGAGACCAGTGAATGGGGAAGACCTCAGCGAGAAAGTGACAAAGGAAGGGACAGGCAAGGGATCGGGTTGGAGAACCAGAAATTGAGAGGGCCTGAAGAGTCAGGAGCCCAGCTAGAGAAAGAGCCATTGATGGGGCCGGAGATCAGAGACTGGAGGGGAGCGCAGTTGGAGGATGGAAGAAGGGTGCTGGGGACCACAGACCTAAGAGGAACCCAGCTTGAGCCGGAGAGGATCAAGAGTATCCAAGCAGGCCCCTGGAGAGAAGTCCAGTTACAAGAGGAAAGGATAAAGGGGCAGAAAACTCGAGACTGGAAGGGGCATCAGTTAGATGTGGAGAAGGGGATCGAGGTCCAAACGTGGAGAGAGAGCCAAGTGGAGATGCCCTTGGAGTTGGTCCCTGAGAACGGAGACCAAAAGGGACCACAGTGGGGAGATGAGGGGAAGTCCAGAGGGCCAGAGATGGCAGAGGAGAGAGGGGAGAGGTTGAGCGTCAAAAGGAGACGGGGCTTGGAAGACATAGTTGTAGTCCATTTGGAGAAAACAAGAGTTCCAGGAATCACAAATGGAGACGGAGGGGGAGCCCCTTCCGGGGACCCCAAGATTGGAGCAGGACAACGGATGGAGTTGGGGGACACAGGAGGAAGGCGTCCAGGGGTGGGGAATGGAATGCCAACCACAACCCCTGCACGGACTGTGTCGGATGGCAACACAGAGTGGGCAGTGACAAGAAGTGAGTCCCTGGTTCCAGGGGAGATCGTGCAGGGAGAAGGTGAAAGAGAAAGCCAACCAAAGAGGCTCTGCAGGCCCCCCAGAGAGGAGGATGTGGACTGGGAGCTGCTGGCCAAATTCCGAGAGGCTTGTGGGCCAGAGCTGGCAGACCTGGTGGCCGAGGAGCTGGCCTTTGCCAGACAGCATGGGATCCGGGGTTTCCACTGGACTGGAGCTGGCTTTGCCCTTAAGGACGGCGCCTCAGACTTCTTCCTGGATGGGGCCCTGACACACTGCAGCTGTTCAATCCACGCAGCGCGCCGCCTGCCCTGCAGACACCTATTTGCAGCTCGGCTCCTCACCGGGGCAACCTTGTTCCACATGGACCTGCTCAGGGATTGCTGGGGGAGAGCTCAGGAACCCTGACCCTGTGCGCCCCTGCCTGCCACCCTCCAGGTAGGGGGCAGGAAGGTAGTCTTTAATCCCAAAGATTACAGGGTTGAGGCCAAGGAGGCCACCCCAATCAACCTCTTGGATCATCCCGGGACCTCCTCTTAGCACATTTCCTCTCTGTATCCAAGGAGATGCTGACCACGATCTCTGAGATCCTGGAGCCACACTTGTGGGAAGTGATGACACGCAGGGTACTCCTAGCAGAAGTAGAAGTGTGATGAGACGTGAAGACCGGATTGGGCCAAGGCAGAGGATAAGAAATAGGCAAAGCTGGGGGCGGGGCAAGCACAGTGGGAGTCAGGGAAGGATGCCAGTTTATGGCGCAACTGACAGGAGTTGAGGGCTGGTTAACCCTAGGGGAGTCAGGAATGGAGTGCAGGAAGTGAGGGAGGAAGGACAAGGAGACAAATGAAGAGGAGGCAGAAGTGAGGGAGGGGGAGCAGAGGAAGAGCACAGAAGAGAGGGAATTTTAAGATATGGTAGATGGGGAGAAGCACTGAGAGCGTCCTGGAGACGACCTCCTGGTTGATCATTCCTGGGAGTGAATGAGGGCAGACACCAGCGGAACTGGAGACTATCCCCCTGGGAGGGGGACTGTTTGAACTACTGTGTTTCAAGATTGGAATAAAACAGCATTATTTTGGTTCCCAGGCTGAGTTCATGGTTTCTGGGGAAGCGTGGAAGGCCCAAATACAGAGACAAACTGAGATGGTCCAGCATTCCTTTATGCTATCAACAGGGCCTCTTAAGGCCAGATGAATGAAGGAGTCACGGTCGTCCCCAGGGTAGTAGGCATGACATCCTCCCTCTCCTAGGCCCACCTTCAACAGTGGTAACTTCTAGACACCGGCTGATTCTAACCTCCAACACTGACCCGTGCCAGTCCTTACAAGGATTAGTTTGTGAATAGGCTGGTAACTCAGTGCTAACCCGTGGAGTCTGCATGAGTCCCGATGAGTTCTAGTAAAGGTTCCCTCTTGAGAAGTCTCAGCTTGCTCAGCACCACCTTTGGTCAGTGTGGAACAAGAAGAAACCCAAACCGAAGAGCAGAGAGCTAAGAAATGAAGAAAGCCTGATCCTTGCAGGGCTTCATGGAGGTTCTGGAAGTTTGCTCCATCATGAGTCTCTTGAAGTAAAAGGTCTTAATAATGGAAGTTTGAGTTTTTTTTTATCATGACTGATAAAAGAACTTGTGCCAATAATAGGGTACAAAATCCAGTTTGAGATGGATCAGCCTTTCTCAAACTTTCCTGTGGATTTGAAATTGAATTCACTTGCCTTGGGACTGAACTTCTAGAAAACTCTGTGATGATGGATACAGATGGATGGATCACACTACACTATTGTAATAGCAATAAATGAGTTTTAAGGAAAAGTCAGTTCAGTGGCTCAGTTCCTAATAAGTCAAAAGCTTTAATTTCAGCTGGATGTATGGGGTCCAATGACAGCTTCCTCTTTCCTCTTCTCTCCCCTCTCTCTCTTCCTACCCCTCCCATAAAAGCATAAAAGGCCCTCTTTTGGCCAGAAAAGGTAATTGTTTGATGACCCAAAGACCTGTGCACTCAAAATCATAAACTTTAAGGATGGGGTTTACTGGATGTCAGTTGTCTGGCTACATTAATGCTGCGCTGACAGACAAAACACATCATTGGTATACAGCAAGCCTTTATTGCTTATGTGTCTTGGATCACACAGGGGGATTGGCTAAACCCTGGCTTTACAAAGCATGACCCACAGAACAGCATCGTTGGGAACCTGGTACAGTAAGAGCTTTAATAGAACAGGAAAGCCAGGTGGTTCTCAGAACTTCACCTTGAAAGACATGTTTGTCAGACAAAAAAAAAGATGAAGTATATTTCTGGAGAAGGAACTGCGTGTATAAAATAGGATTTAGCAGGCTGGAGAGATGGCTCAGCAGTTAAGGGGCTTGCTTGCAAAGCCTATCTACCTGGGTTCAAGTCCAAGTCCCCAGTACCCACCTAAAGCCAGATACACAAAGTGGCCCATGCATCTAAAGTGTGGAGCAGCAAGAGGACCTGGCACCCCCATTCTCTCTCTATCTATCTCTGTCTCTCTCTGCTTGCAAATAAACCAAAAAAATGTTTAATAAAAAAAGGGATTTAGCAAGCGTGGTGATGAACACCTTTAATCCCAGCACTCGGGAGGCATAGGTAGGAGGGTCGCAGTGAGTTTATGGCCAGTCTGAGACTACAGAGTGAATTCCAGGTCAGCCTGGGCTAGAGCGAGACCTTACCTTGAA
This sequence comes from Zapus hudsonius, assembly GCA_004024765.1. Lineage (NCBI taxonomy): Eukaryota > Metazoa > Chordata > Mammalia > Rodentia > Dipodidae > Zapus > Zapus hudsonius. The sequence goes on along the minus strand of PVHP010032235.1, from coordinate 1,717 downwards.
AAAAAATAAAATGGGATTTAGTCCTTGTAAAAGACAAGAAAACTCGTTAGTGAATCTTGGGCCTCCATATATGCCTAGATCACAATTCCCTTCAGCCTGCCCTGAATGTCATCTCCTCCTAACGACTGTCACTGAGCAGTCATTTCACCCCCCCACCCCACACACACCAACCTTCTCTGTCTTGTTCTTCGTACCACTATGTGGAAGGTACCCACAGGGCTATTTGCTGCTTTAGCACTGTGGTCAGGCTCTTCATCTCTGAAGGAAGCCAGCCTGAGTTCACATCCCAGCTCCACCCACGTGACCTTCAGCTGGTTAACTAACCTCTTTATGTTAAATTTGGGGGATAATAATAGTACTGTCTCATAGGGCTTTGTCGGGATCAATGAATGTATGTATCAATATTTCCTGTATTTTCACTTTTCCCCCAACATGGAAATACATTTACTTATTCACATGTTGCTGTCCCTGGGTGACCTGTGTTAGGCATTATATTAGTCAATGACAAATCCAACCCACTCCCAATAAGAAAAAGCTCTAACTATTTATGTTTGTGCCTGTAGATTAGTGCGGCTCTCACGTTTGGTCAGAGAAGCTCCTTTTTGCAGATGGCAGTGAGTACTGAGGAGACTCAAAACTCGTCAAAGTTCTGAGAACTGTGGCTGTGGAGTGTTCAGCACTAAATGAGTCATCGCTGTCACACCCCACCCCAAGGCTCGGGGAACAGAGGGAGGGGAAAGAACGTAAGTGCAGGAGGACAGGAGGAGTGCTTGAAACGCGGTGGCTCTTGAGTTCACGTCCTCACAAGCAACCGTCATTACTTGCACAAGACCTGTGTATGATATGGGACCCATCAACATTTCATCATGGATGATGGGTTGTGGAAGAGAGCCAAAAAATTAAATTAGGGCTGGAGAGATGGCTCAGCGGTTAAGGCACTTGCCTCCAGTGCCTAAGGCCCTGGGTTCAATTCCCCAGGACCCACATAAGCCAGACCCACAAGGTGGTGGCCTTGGTGCATTCTCTCTATCTATCTATCTCTCTATCTCTCTATCTCTCTCTCATCTATCTATCTATCTGTATCTCTCTGCTTGAAATGAATAAATAAAATATTTTTTAATTAAATTAAGAAGAGCTGGAGAGATGGATCAGTGGTTAAGGCACTTGTCTGCAAAGCCCTAAAATGACCAGAGTTCAATTCCCCAGTAAAGCCAGATGCACAAAGTAGCACATGCATCTGGAGTTCGTTTGCAGTGGCTAGAGGCCCTGGCATTCCCATTCTCTCTCTCTCTCTCTCTCTCTCTCTCTCTCTCTCTCTCTCTCTCTCTCTCTCTCCACACTCAAATGAATAATTTTTAAAAATATTTATTTATTCATTTTCAATCAGAGAGAGAGCACCAGGGTCACCACCTTGTGGGTCTGGCATATGTGGGTCCTGGGGAATCGAACCAGGGGCCCTAGGCACTAGAAGCAAGTACCTTAACCGCTGAGCCATCTCTCCAGCCCTCAAATGAATAATTTTTAAATAAATAAAATAATAGAAGAGGCACTAGCTGGAAGGGGTTCGGGTAAGGTGAACAAAAAAAGGCAATGGGAGGAGATAAAAGGTCAACATACATGATGTACATGTATAAAAATTGTCAATAAAGTTTTAAAACGAATTCGTTCTCCACTTGATCCTTGTGCAAAATAAAAATCAGAAAGACGAACGAGTGAA
>PVHP010032234.1:0-20487 GCA_004024765.1 Zapus hudsonius | reverse complement strand
GTGACTGGGGAAATGAACTGGGATTGACATGCTTTGCAAGCTAGCACCTTTAATTGCTGAGCCATCTCCCCAGTACTCAGTCACAGCTTTCTATGAGTTTGTAACTCAGCAAGGGCCATAGAGAGGACTTTTGGCATCTGTACCAGCAGAGAATAGTTAAGATCTTTCTGGGTGTGGTGGCACATGGTTTAATCTCAGCAGTTGTGGGGCAGAGGTAGGAAGATTTAGAGTTTAGGGCCAGCCTGATCAACATAGTTATGCTGTCTCAAAAAAAAAAAAGGAAGAAAGAAAAGAAAGGAAAAGGAAAGAAAAGGAAAAGATTGGTAAAAGCTGGCAACCCCAGTACTTGGGAGATAGAGGCAGGAGGGATGGGAGTTTGACGGCAGCTTCCTAGTGAATTTGAGGTCAACCTGGGCTACTTGAGACCCTGTCTCCAAAAAAAAAAAAAAAAAGCAATCCTGGAGTGACTTGGCTCCTTTGAGCCTCAGTTTCTTCATCTGCAGAAGAGAATCAATAATGCCAAACTGTAGGGCTTGGCTGACAAGTAAATGAAAATCATATGCTCAGTGCCTATCCACTTGTTATCTAATGAGCCAGCGTCTTGTCACTACCCTACTTACCTTGTGTGCATTTTCAGAGTTCCAGTTTCCTTAGTTGTCCATTGAGGCAGGGAAGACCTGATTTGAATTGTGTGAATTAACTGAGACAGGGGCATCAAAGCATCCAGCTTGACAGCTAGTTTGACACTTAGACCACTGAGGGTTCCTCATCCCCTGCTCAGAACAATTTGTAGTCTCTATCCATCTACTTGAAATCAGACTGGAGGTTCCAGGAAGGGACTACCCACCCAGAAAGATAGGGAGATGCTCTGAGGAGCTCAGGACTGTTTAGATGCTTAAGGAAGGCTCCAGGTATCCAAGCTTCAGAGGATTTACTCAAGTTTGAGGAAAGTGGTGGGAATGGTATTTTAAGCAGCAAATACTGCCCAATATCTTCATGCTGTGTACCTTATTAAAGCGAAGTCCTTCATAGAGTGGAGTATGGGTTCATCCATACCCAACCACACAGCTGCCAGTGCTAATAGGAGCACAGACCTAATGTGCCTGATTTGGGTAAAAATCTCCTTTATACATTTTTAATCCTATTTTTAAAATTAGTGGAAAGAAAACTTAAAACAAGAAGAAAAAAGGCATACAGAGTTCAGTGGAGGAGAGTTCCTACAGCCTGAAGCTTGTTTCCAGTCATCGCAGCTACTTGGATGCCAGACAACACGGAGTGTGGCTTCCCCTGTGGCCCAAGGTTGCCCAAGGCTACCATGGTTCTGAGTCTGCTTGGCAGGTTTTACTATCCTTAGAATATGTTCCCCACCCCCATTCAGTAGACAATTAAAGCACCCTGGCTTGTAGTATACTCTCACCCAACCAGGTCCAGTTACTTCATCCTCTGTCTTTTCCTCGCTAAGCTCATAGCCTCTGTCTGATCATCTAGGCCACCAGACAGATCTTTCATTTTTTTTTTCTTCAGACAAGAGTCTCACTATGTAGCCCAAGCTGACCTCAAACTTATGATCCTTTTGCTTCAGCCTCCCAAGTGCTGGGATTTACAGGCTTGGGGCACCACTCCCAATTTTAACTTTTTATTTAGTCGACATTTCCCATGGAAGAAACAATTATTGCTAGAGACAAAAGGCCAAGATGAACTACAGGTCTGTGAGTCCTGCTGACCCCATTGTGAGACATTTGTTAGAAATTGAAATGGAACATTTCATACAAATGTCCATCTACACAAAACGTAACGGTGCTGACTAATGTCACATGTGATAACCTTCACTCTATTTTTTTTCTTTCCTTGAGGGCCAACAGCAAGAACTCCAGCAGTGAGCCCATGTTGTTCATCAGACAGTTCTTATTGAGAATCAAGTCATCTCTTCTCAGTTAAACAATGGCTATGTTGTCCTAGCATACAAAGATTGTCTTGGCTTGAATAGAAGGCTTGAGGGAGACACTGCAAATGCATGAAGGATTCTGATTCTACTCCTGGGAGTGACTTATCCTCCAATGGATGGTATAGATATTTAAAGCTGGTTTTGTCAGTACTTTAACTGTGGAAACTTTTCCATCAATTCACCCGTAACATTTATGCAGTAATAAGAATAGGATATTTTGGGGCTGGGGATGTAGCTCAGTTGGTAAAGTGCTTGCACCCTAGGTTCAATCTCCAGCACCACATATACTGGGCATGGTGGCACACACCTATCATCCCAGCACTCAGAAGGTGAAGGGAGGAGGATCAGAAGTTTAAGAGTATTTTCACTTACATTGTTTGAAGCTAGCATTGGATACAAGAGACCCTATCTCAAGATTAAAAAATAAATAAAATAAAAACAGGTAGATAATGAATAGATGGCATCCTTTGCCAGATATAGCTGATACAAACTGTTCAGTGGGACTCTAATACAGTCTCACTCCCTTTTGGGGGAGAATTGTTTTTCTCCTTTCAACTATCAGAGTCTCTGAGACTGCCAACGAGAGGTCTTCAAACTTTGATGGGTTGGGCATGTATCAACTGAACAATCACATCAGCATGTCTGTCTGGACATAGTGATTTTAGAGGGAGCAGGATAATACCCCGATTCAGAATGGGCAAAGTCTTTCCTAAAAATTTTATGAGAAGTTGCAGGACTGGTTGTCCCCATCCTTTGGCAGGAAATGAATGCCATCCAAGAGAGTCTTTGAGAACTAAGCAGTGAAGGGAAATGAAGAAACAGAGAGAGCATTAGCTGGGTGGTGTTCATCCGTGCTGCTCTCTGGTTTACTTGAAATCAAAGACTTCTTTAAGCTTGTTGGAGCTGGGTTTCTGCCACCTGCAATTGGAAGAGACCTGGGGGGAAGATTCTGATACCTGAAGGCCCACGATAACAGTTGTTGGTATTCTATTTATGAGCACATCTATTCCCACAGGCATGCGGGCGGGGAGGGAATTGTGCCCTAAGAAGGAGCTTCTTCTATATCTGCTATTCAAAAGGAGTATGTCTGTTTGACAAGACCATCAACAGGGTTTGCTTGCTTCTCCTCCTTTGTGTTTGTGATGGGGTCTGGCTATGTTGATTAGCTGGTCTCAAACTCCTTGGGCTCAAGCAATCATCCTGCCTTAGCTCTCAAGTAGCTAGGACTATAGGTGCATGTTGGCTTACCGAACTGGCCCTACAAGTTTGACTTAGCTGAAAAACCTTGACCTTGAGAGCTGGGGATATAGCTCAATGGTAGAACACTCTGAGGCCTTAGGCTTGATTCAAACCCCCCCCACACACACACACACAAACTGTATCACACAAAAACTTGAGCTTGGGCAATTACTCTGAAGATTTCAGGTAGGTGACCAAGCATATTGGTTTTCTAGTGACTGAGGGGCCTCCTGGGGGGCGGGAGAGGGGATGGGAGGGTTGGGGTGGGGGTGGGCATTGCTAAAACTAAGACAGTTCCTGGCTAACCAGGACAGTTGATTATCCTAGTTTAGTTCCCAGTCTGTAAAAAATGAGATTGAACTGGGCCAGATGTGAAATGCTGCCAAAACCAGCCATTGCCAATTGACCTTGGCACTGATTCCTGTGAGGTTAGGTGTATCCTCCCAATGCTTTGCAATCTGGCCAACTACTGCCAATCAGAGTTGGCATTTATTTGCTGTCTTTGGACTGAATTTTTGACAAACTGGAATTGTGTGTGTGTGCACTTGAAAAGCAAAGCAGATTTATTGAGGGGAAAAAAAAAAAAAAAACCAGTGTCAGAGCAAACATGCTCAGGATTTCATGGGCATCCAAAGAAGAGCCAGAAAGGAGAAAAAGGAAACTCAGGCAGGCTACACAGCACAGATCTACAAGCAACTGCCCATAAACTAGAATTTGAAGGATCAGGATTTAGTGAAGATCAACTTTGAGTCAAGCTCTGCCATAAACCCAATGTCAGACTTTCACTTTGGCCAAATAATTTCCCTTAGAACTTGCAGATCTTTTTTTTTTTAAAGATTTGATTGCATATTTGGATAAATATATGGACTGGAAGGGTAATGTATAATTTAGCTTGTTTTTTTCTTTGGAAATTTAAATTCACTAAGTGCCTCTTATGTGCCAGTCCTACAGAAAAGCTCTCATACTAACGCTATGAACTCAGGAGCGTGCATTCTGAAAATCAGGACTCGGATACTCGGCAGTCTAGTAAGGGGAGCTGTGCAGAACCCCGCCTGACTCCAACAGTTCCCACCTGTCCACTGCGATTCGGCTGGATTCTTTGGACGGCTCCAGCTTTAGTTTTCCGAGTGCACAGCCTACCTCTCCCTGTCAGCGTAGAGTACGTAAAGTCCTCAGGGATTTAGGTTTCTTCGCGTTCCCGCGGCCATCTGGGGTAAATCAGAGGTTACTATGTGTGGCCCGTGAACCCAGAAGTTCCAAATGGCCCAGGAAGCGGGTGGCGAGAAGGCCGGTGGAGGCTGCAGCCAGGAGGTGGCTAAGGGAGCAGGAGGCTGACTCCAGGGACGGCTCCCAGAGCAGCCAGGGGAGGGCCGGCTTTCCCCACATCCCACCAGCCCGCCAGCGGGGGAGCGGCGCATGCGCGGCGCTAGCCGCGGAGTTGTGAATGGTGCGTCTTGTTCGCCGGAGTTAGAGGCGGGCGGGAGGACGGGCGCGCGGGGAGGGGGAGGCGGAGGGCGGGGCCCGCGGGGCGGGGCGGGGCGGTCGAGCGAGGCGGACGGTGAGAGGAAGTGGCGGCGGCGGCGGCGGCGGCGGCCGGGGGAGGCGAGAGCTGGGTCTGCGCGGGCGGTAGGCAACGGCTGAGGCGGCGGCGGCGTGGGCTGGGCTCGAGCCGGCGGTGGCACCTCCGCTTCCCCGGAGCGGGAGCCCACGCGGGCGGGCGCCTGAAACAAAGAGCAGCGGGAATCGGGACGCGGCGGGGAGGCAGGTCCGCGGAGCCCGGGAGGGAGCCCGGCGGCCGGCGCGGCCTGAGCCGCAGGCGGGAAGATGCCGCGCGTCGTGCCCGACCAGAGAAGCAAGTTCGAGAACGAGGAGTTCTTCAGGAAGCTGAGCCGCGAGTGCGAGGTGAGGGGCGGGAGGCCCGGGGCGGCCGGCGCTCGGAAAAGTTTGGGCGGTGCGGTCCGGGGAAGCCGGGGCGGCGGCGCGCGGGGCGGAGGGGCAATCTCGCCCGGGCCGCGGCCCCTGCCGGCCTTATCGGGGGGCGGGCGCCGCCGCCGCCGCGGATTGGGGTTCTGATTGTGGCCGTCTCTGCCTCCCTCGCAGATTAAGTACACGGGCTTCCGAGACCGGCCCCACGAGGAGCGCCAGACGCGCTTCCAGAACGCCTGCCGGGACGGCCGCTCGGAGATCGTAAGTGGGCGCCGGGCGGGCGCCGGGCACCGGGCGGGCACCGGGCGCCGGGCACTTGTTGCGCGGGGGCCGCGCCGCCCCGGGCGAGTTCCGGACGGCGCCGCGGACGCCGCGGCTCCCGGAACTGAGCTAGCTAGCGGCCGCCGCCGTCCCCTGACTTCCTCTCGGGGCTTCTGAAGCCGAGGGCGAGCCGGCGGCGGCGGCGGCGGCGGCGGCGGTGGGCCCGGAGCCCGCGCCGTGGCCTGGGGCTTTCTCAGCCATCGCGAGCGGGCGGAGTCTCGGTATGAAACCGCGACCGGCCATCAGACACCTGAGTGCTGGTCAAGAAGGGATAGTTTGTTGCTTAGAAATTAGGCTGGTATATCTATAGATGAAGCTATCTCCCTCCCAATAGAGCTAAGAACAAATCTTGACTCCACTTATCTGCTCTCCTAATAGAAGAGGGCGAGGGAGAGAAGAAAGTCCCAAAGCTCATACCATTTCCTTCGAATGTTACGTCTCCGAAGAGTAGGAAAGAAGCCATCATTTCCCCCTTTCTAACCTAAAGGTGCTCCTCTCGGTGTTGTAGTTACTAAAAAATTGTAAGGATCTAGCAAACCCCCAGTGAATCTAGAGCCCCTTGTGTTAGATTTGGAAGACTTCTCCATCTAGCCTTAGGTTGAAAAAAGTCCAAGTGTCCTAGATCCTCTCGTGCTGTGTGGTCATCCTGTTAGAGATGCTCATGAGGAAGCATGGCAGGAAGAAACTGTAGGAAAATGTTGAAGCACTGTGTAATAGGATCCTATCTAGTCAGCAGAGACTTGAAGAGAAGGTGCCATTTGTACGTTGGTTAAGGGTAGAAGACATGTTGGGGAATTTATTCATTTTCCCCCTTTGTACTCAGTCATTTTTTTATTGAGACGTAATCAACATATTGTGAACTCATTTTTCATCTTAAATCAGATTTTTAAGATTATTTTAAATATTGAATTTTTTAATAGGGCTTTTTGTAATTATAGGTGACATTGTTGAAATTTGCCAGGAGCTATAAAATTTTGATCATTATTACATATTATAAAATATTTTTATTTATTTGAGAGAATATGTGGATACTGCAGGGCCTCTTGCTGCTACAAATGAATCCCAGATGTATGCACCACATTGTGCATCTGGCTTTTATGTGAGTACAGGGGAATTGAACCCAGGCTAGCAGGTTTTGTAAGCAAGTACCTTTACCTGCTGAGCCATCTCCCTAGGCTCACATTAATATATAAAAGAAAGTCTCCAGTTTCTTAGGTAGTTGTCATATGAGTCAAATGTGTGTGATACATATTTTGGGGTTTGGCACTGAGTGTTAGAAGAAAAGATTCATTACTTGAGCCAGTGATGTTGTTATCCTTTGCCTGAGTTTATTTTGTGGATAATAGACCTGATCACAGTGTTTCTTGGAGGTAATTGATGTTGAGTATAAAAGATGAGATATGAGTAACTGTCACATTATTTAAAGAAGATATTATTTTTGTGTATGTGAAACAGTGACGCATAGCCAATAAAGTTTTTAATTTTTTTTTTTAACATTAAGACTTTGGTGCATGTAATTACAAACTGGGCATACAATTCAAACTACTGAATATCAGAATAACTTTATTTTAATGTTGCTGTAATTTAGCAGTGTCATAGGCTGCTGTATTTGTCATAAATTTCTTGTCAAATGAAACATTCTAGACTTTCTCCCTTCTAAATATCTGATCCTATACATTTTATTTTATATTAACTTTATTAATTCTTGTTTTATTTTTGAGACAGGTCTCAGTCCAAGCTAGGCTGGTAGCAGAGGATGGCTTTGAACTATCTCCTGAGTGCTGGAATTATAGGTGTGCCCCATGCTCAAATAGTGTTGGGGATGGTGCATGTTAGGCAAGCACTTTACCAACTCAGCTACATCACCAGTCCCCTACAAATTTTAGTAAACTATTTAAAATAATTTCTGACAGATTTTAGAGGTTAAGGAAGATAAGATTGAATTTTTTAAGACTTATGTTTAAGATACCAGTGATCTTTTCTTTTTCTTTGCAAGGGGAGAGAAAGAATGAGAATGTATTCATACACCAGGACCTCTTGCCACTGCAAACGAAGTCCAGATACATGTGCCATTTTGTGCATCTGGCTTTATGTGGGTGTTGGGGAATTGAACCCAGCCCTGCACACTTGGCAAACAAGCTCCTTTAACTGCTGAGCCATCTCTCCAGTCCTCTCTCTTTTTTTTTTTTTCCCCACGCAGCCCAATTTGGCCTTGGAATCTGTCTTCCCATCTTCTTGTGTGTCTTATTTATTTATTTTAATTTTTCTTGTTTGTTTAGAGACAGGTTCTCTGTAGCCCTGCCTGAACTCAGAACTATTCTGTCTTAGCCTCCTGAGTGTTGAAATAATAAGTGTGAGTCATCTTACCCAGTTATATGTCTTCTTTTGCTGAGTAAGTTAACTGTATTTGTGAAAGAATTTCGTTTTTTTTCTTTCTAGCTTTCAGCTTTTCTTTTCAATATTTTTTTTTAAAATATTTATTTTTATTTAAGAGAGAGAGAGGCAGACAGAGAGAATGGGCACAACAGGGCCTCCAGCCACTGCAAATGAACTCCAGACACATGCACCCTCTTGTGCATCTGGCTTTACATGGGCACTGGGGAATCGAACTCGGGTCCTTCTGCATTGCAGGCAAACGCCTTAACTGCCAAGCCATCTCTTCAGCCCTTTTCTTTTCAATATTAAAAAAAAAATTATTGGGTCTGGAGAGATGGCTCAGCGATTAAGGCAATTGCCTGCAAAACCTAAGGACTCAGGTTCGATTCCCTAGTATCCTTGTAAAGCCAGATGCACAAAGTGGCGCACGTGTTTGGAATTTTTTGCACATGTTTGCAGTGACTGGAGGCCCTGGAGTGCCCATTCTGTCTGTCTCTGCTGACAAATAAATGTTAAAAATATTTTTATTTATTTATTTGAAAGAGGGAGAGAGTGAGTGAGTGAGTGAGTGTGGGTGCACCAGGGCCTCTCACCACTCCAGACACAAGTGCTACTTTGTGCATCTGGTTTTACATGGGTATTGGGGATCAAATCTAGGCGAGCAGGCTTTGCCAGAAAGTGCCTTTATCCGCTGAGCTACCCTTCAAGCCCTAGCTTTCACTTTTTAATACTTTTTCATTTTTTACCCACTTTGTGCCCACTTCATACTGAGGCTTGAATTAATCTTTTGCATTACTGGGCAAGTGTTCTGTAACTGAGCTATGTTTTCAGTTCTTTTATAGCTTTACTTTTTTTTTTTGTTTTGTTTTTGGTTTTGTTTTTTGTTTTTCAAGGTTGGGTCTCCTTCTAGCCCAGGCTGACCTGGAATTCATTATGTAGTCTCTGGGTGGTCTCAAACTCATGGTGATCCTCCTACCTCTGCCTCCCAAGTGCTGGGATTAAAGGTGTACATCACCACACCCAGCTAGTTTTTCTTTGTTTAAAATATTTTTTACCCAGCATGCCTGGCTATTTTTTAGTTTTTTTAAATAAATATTTTATTCATTTCCAAGCAGAGAGAATCAGAGAGAGAGAGAGAGAGAGCGCACCAGGGCCACCACCTTGTGGGTCTGGTTTATGTGGGTCCTGGGGAATTGAACCCAGGGCCTTAGGCACTGGAGACAAGTGCCTTAACCGCTGAGCCATCTCCAGCCCTATTTTTTAGTTTTTGAGGGTCTCACTGTAGGCCAGACTGATCTAGAACTCACTGTTACCTCAGGCTGGCCTCACACATTGTGATCCTGCTATCTCAGAACCCCAGTTGATTGCTGGAACTAAAGGTGTTATACCCAGTGCTTTTGCTCACTTGCACACTCCTCCCCCCCCCAACTTAGAAACAGTGGTCTCACTAAATTACTTTGCTTCCTACATAATTGGGATTATGTTACCCACATTTATTTTATGGGGTTTTGTTTTGTTTTTGAAATAAGGTCTCATGTAACCCAGGCTAGCCTCAAAATGACTATGTAGCCAAAGATGGCCTTGAACTATTCTCTTGCCTCACATTTAAATTATAGGATCCTGTGGGCTGGGGCTATCTATAGTTCAGTGGTAGAGAACTTTCCTGGCATGTGTGAGCCCCTGGGTTCAGTCCCCTGTACAAAAAAGAAAAAAAAAGTTGCAGGATGCTTAGTTTCTGGAAGTGTAGGCCATATTAATTCTGAATATATATCACAGTTATTTTTTGCATTAAAGGTATTTGATTATTTGAATTCAAAGGTTATATAATTTAGTGCCTGAAATTTATCTTAAGATTTATGAACAAGCCATTATTTCTATTGGTTTAACTGTGGAAAGGGCATTATTTTGCCTCTTTTGAAAGCCAATGATACATACTGTACAGTAAAGATTTACATTAAATTCTTAAAGCTATTCCCTACTATTCTTAACCCAGTTCTCTTTTTTCCCCTTTTTAATTGTGATCATCTTAATGTCAGTAAGGTTAGTAAAATCATTTTGTATTCAGATTTGAAAGAACTGAACTATAATGGCTGTCTGCTTCAATATTACAAAACTCAAGACTCTCACATGAAATAATAGTGGTTATGGATCAGAGGTATATTCTATTTAGTTAAAGTCTGATTTATTTGTTTTATGATTTTTTTTTCAAGGTAGGGTCTCTCTCTAGCCCAGGCTGACCTGGAATTCACTATGTAAGTCTCAGGATGGTCTTGAATTCACATCCATCCTCCTACCTTCTGCCTCTTGAGTGCTGGGGCTAAAGGTGTGTGCCACCACGCCCAGCTTTCTCACATACTTAAAAAATTATTTGTTTATTTATGAGAGAGAGAGAGAGAGAGGCAGATAGAGTGAACGGGTACACCAGGGCCTCCAGCCATTGCAAATGAACTTCAGACACATGCACCAGCCACTTTGTGCTTCTGGCTTTACTTGGTTACTTGGAAATCAAACCTTGGGCGTTAGGCTTTGTAGGCAGCGCCTTAACCACTGAGCCATCTTTCCAACCCTGATACATACTTTTAAATTCATTCTGAAAATTGAATAGTAAAAGTATATTGGGTTCTTATAAGATGTGCTGTTTTAATGTTTTCAAACAGAATTTTCCTGTCTTTTGTTTGTTTGTTTGAGGTAGTGCCTCTCTCTAGTCCAGGCTGACCTGGAATTCACTGTAGTAGTTTCAGGCTGACCTCAAACTCACAGCAGTCCTCCTACCTTGGCCTCCTGAGTGCTGGGATTAAAGGCCTGTGCTACCACGCTCCAACTCTTATAGTCTATTAAAGATAGGGATGCAGTGTTTGCCTAGCCCTCTGAGGCCTAGCTCCACAAAAACAAAGTTTTGAGGTAAAGTAACTTTGGAAAATGCTACTCTAGAATAATTCACTTTTTGTCCCTCAGAGAGGAAACCTTCTTAAGGGTTTTTTTTTAGGGTCTCACTCTAGCTCAGGCTGACCTCATATGCTGGTCACATAGCTGAGGATGGCTTTAGAATTCTTGATCTTACCTCTGCCTCCAAGGATTACAGGTCCACACCACCCACACCTACTTATAGGAACTTTTTTCCACGGTTGGCTTTCAAAAAAGAGGTAAGATGATAGGATCTGCAGTGTTTTAGTGCAGAGCTGATTGGGGGGCACTGGAGATGGGAGGATTTGCCATTGGGTCTTCACACAGAACACTGAAGAAACCTGTCTCAGAGATTTTGGTATAGGGTATTCATTCATTGGGCTGAATCTTATTGCCAATTCTGCTCTGAGAATTTTTTTATCAGACTGATCTCATGAAGCTGGGTTCATTGGCGTTTGCTTTCAATCTCAATTACTAAAAAGACTAAGGGACAAAGGATCACTTGAGCCAAAAAGTTTTTTGCCAGCCCAGGCAAAATAGCAAGATCTCATCTCCTTTCACAGTTTTTATTTATTTGTTTATTCGCAATCAGAGAGAGATAGAAGAGAGACAGACCTAGAGAATGGGTTGTGCCAGGGCCTCCAGCCAGTGCAAATGAACTCCAGATGCATGCACCACTTTGTGCATCTAGCTTTATGTGGGTGCTGGGGTTCAAATCCAGGTTGTTAGGCCTTACAGTCAGGTGCCTTAACTGGTGGGCCATCTCTCCGACCCTGTTTTTGTTTTTTTGAAGCAGGGTCTCACTGTAGCACAGGCTGACCTGGAACTTACTTTGTAGCCTAGGCTGGCCTCAAACTCAACAATCCTCCTAACCTCAGTCTCCTGAGTGCTAGAATTAAAGGCATATGCCACCACACCCAACTAGATTCACTCTCAAAAGACAACAAAGCTGGATGAAATTCCAGAGTTTGGGGGAGCTGAGGCAGATTTGCCTTGATTTTGAGACCAGTCTGGACTAATCAGAATTCCAGGTCATCACAGAATGATGACCCTGTGTGTGTGGGGGGGGGGGTACAAACAAACAAAAGTTATTTCTCTTAGATGGGAAACATATAGCACTTGGTACTTTTTCTAAGTAGTTCAGCAAATAAGGAAATAGAGGAATGTGTCATCATACAGCCTAGAAAGTTTTCCTTCCAGTCTGCTTTTCTTTTTTGTTTGGGTAAGGGACAGGATCTCATGTAGCCCAAGCTGCCCTTGAACTCACTGTAGATAGAGCCAAAGATGGCCTTGAGCTTGTGATCTTGCTACCTCTATTTCCCAAATGTTGGATTAGGCATGTGCCACCAACCCCAGTTCAAAATATGTCACCTTATTTTTTTGTTTGTTGTTTTTTTGTGGTGCTAGCATCAAACTCGGGGCCTATACATGCTGCTAGGCAAACATTCTACCACTGAGCAATATCCTCAGTCTAGAGTCTGCTTTTCCTTTGAATTTGTGCTGGTGGGGCTTTTGTGGGTAAAACTTCACTAAGTGTGTGGCAAGCGTGTTTCTTTTTCAAGGTTGATATTGTAATATTGGTATTAGTTTAGTTTCTGTTCATAGAAAATATTTACCACAAGAAAACGGTATGCTAGTTGATTAGAGAAATGCCATCAAAGAAGTTAATTTGGCAAAGTGTACCTACAGTACTAGTAAAAAAAAAAATAGGAAGTATAGGGCTGAGAGATGCCTCAGCAGGTAAAAACACTTGCTTGCAAAGCCTGAAGGCCGGCCTGGGTTCAATTCCCCAGTACCCACATAAAGTCGGATAGCTATACAAAATGGCACATGCCTTTCCCCCAATCTATCTCTACTGCTCTGTGTGTCTGCTTGCAAATAAATAAATAAAAATTAAAACACACACACAAAGAAATAGGAAGTATAATTTTTAACCTTTGAAAGCCAGGTTACAGTAAGTAGCACATGCTTATAATCCCAGCACTTGGGTGGGGTGAGGAAAGAGGATTACAAATTCAAGGCCAGTTTGGGCTCCATAGTAAGACCTCTTCCAGAGAGAGAGAAGTGAGCAAACTGCTATTAATCATGTCAGAACTAGTGAATAAATATATCAGCTTGTGACTTTGAACAAACTGTCCACGTGAACTACTTGATTTCAGATGATGACTATACGTTAATACAAATGCTTTTGAAATTAAACTAGAAAAAGAAACCAAATAAACATTTGTTTAGTTCTAGCAGAGTTCATATTTAAATGATAAAAATATATATTTTTTGAAATGTGCATCTTTCATTTTGAATTTCCTTGGAAAGAGGTAATGTTATTCTGTGTGTGTTTAAAAAAATTTTTAGGGAAAATATCTAATTAAATTGCTCAGGGGCTACATAGAATGGCACTTTATTGAAATGGCTAGATTGTTTGGGCTGTACTGTCTAAGTCTTTCATAAATATTAGATGAATATGCAATACTTTTTGTAATGGCTTGATTTAGTTCACCTAAGGTAAAAATTTTTTTAATGTCTCACATGACTTTAAACGGTGGTATTCATTAAAATTCAAAATATTTAGAACATCAGTGATTTTCACATTTAAAACTATATGTTTTAAATGCAAGTATAGTAGTTTATAGTTAGACATGAACAATTCTAGGTCCTAACGTCAGCAAAAAAATGACCTGAAAGAAGGTATTGATTCCATGTCTGATTTTATATTTAAGCAGCCAATGGCAAATGTCCTTAAAATGGAATCAGATGTTTGTAACTTGATACTTAAGAAAAATGATGAGTGCAAGTTTTTTTGTTTTTTTTTAACTTTTAAGTATTCTCTATGCTGCCTGGCTTAAGACATAAACTAATGTAAAAATAAATGACTGTTTGCATAATTTATGTAATGTCCTGCTCCTGATCCTGTTTGTATTGATTTTTCTAAAAGGCTTTTGTGGCCACAGGAACCAATCTGTCTCTCCAGTTTTTTCCGGCCAGCTGGCAGGGAGAACAGCGACAAACACCTAGCCGGGAATATGTCGACTTAGAAAGAGAAGCAGGCAAGGTAGGAAACATTTCTTTGCTATTTAAAATACTGTGTATTGTTTCATTAGATACTACTTGATGATATAAAATTCAATGAGGAGATTCTAAGTCTGATTATATAAGAATACGATCAGATTTGTTTTCATTCCATGCTGTAAGAATAATTTCAGTGACATTTTTCTGACACTTCATTACTAATTTAATGTATATAATATTCAACACAGAAAGTTCTAGCTCATAAGGAAAGTAGTGTGCTTTCCTGCATTTAATAGTTAAAGTTTCAATCCTTTAAAGGTGTTCACAAGAACTTTTTACATTTATTGAAATGTGAGACTAAAATGCTGTAAAACTGAAATAAAGAATAGGAAAAGCTTTGTAAGTTTAAAAACTAATAAATTAAAAACAGCACATAGGTAACTTTCTAATTTTGTTAATATAACAAATTTGATTTTAATAATACTGTAAAAACTAACTTTGAAATAATTTTTCATTTTGAGGAAAAAAATTTTGAAAATTCAAATAGATTCAAATACAATATTTATGTCAGAAGTTGAGGTTAAAATTATAGAAAATATAGGTGAAAATGTTAAAGTTGATAGAGCTATTAAAAATATGTGTATTGCCAAAGGAAGGGTAGGACTGCTTACAACACAAACTTCCAGACACAAAGCAGCCTTGATGTTCATGATTTCACAGTGCCTGATAATACCTACACATAATGGGAGGAAAAGATGACACCGAAGCAAAATAGAGACTGAGAGGGGGAAGAGATAAGGGAGAGGGTGGGAGGAGAGAAACATATGGTTTATGGTCCATAGTTATAGAAGCTATCATTAAAAAGTTTAAACATAGCCGGGCGTGGTGGCACACGCCTTTAATCCCAGCACTCGGGAGGCAGAGGTAGGAGGATCGCCGTGAGTTCAAGGCCACCCACCCTGAGACTACATAGTGAATTCCAGGTCAGCCTGGACTAGAGTGAGACCCTACCTCGAAAAACCAAAAAAAAAAAAAAAAAAAAAAAAAAAAAAAAAAAAAAAAAAAAAAAAAAAAAAAAAAAAAAAAAAGTTTAAACATATGTGTATTATATTTGATAAAATTTTAATAAATACTATCTTGGATTGGTTGATTCTTGATCAAGAAGTCAAGTAGTTTACTTCTTGGGGAAAAAAATTTTAAAGAATAAATTTGTGGATCCTGTTTTATACTCAGTCTTTATCCAATTTCTTTTGTTGTATGTTTTGTTGTTGATACAGAGACAAGGTTTCATACAGCATATAGTTCTAGGCTGGCCTAGAGCTCCTCAGCCTTCTGCCTCCACCTGCTAAGATACAGGTGTGTTACTGTATCTGTTTCTAGCAACTTACTGTCATCATGAATAGCTTAAAAAATACTTTGCAAAACATAAGCATCTATTCAGGCTTGGGGCGTGGTGGTGGTTTATGCCTGTTAAGTCCACAGTTCCTGGACTACATAGTTCCAGGCCAGAAGCAGCAGCATCTAAATATTAATTTAAATGTTTTGCTTTCTTTAATTTTAGGAAATTAGGTTTGATTTCTTATGGGTAATGAGCCAACTAATTTTTGGACTGGGAGAGGGAAAGACTGTAGGGTTTTTTTTTGTTTTGTTTTGTTTTGTTTTGTTTTGTTTTTGGCTTTTCGAGGTAGGGCCTCTCTCTAGCCCAGGCTGACCTGGAATTCACTATGTAGTCTCAGGAAGACTATAGGATTTTTTAAAATGGTTGTAATGAGCATAAATTGGCTTTCTTTTGTATTAACTTGTTTAATTGGAAAATTAAAAGCAAATGTTGCATATTTTACTACTTTACTTATTATATATGGAAGAGCTTAAAAAGGCACTATAAGATTATGGTTTTTTTTGTTTGTTTGGTTGGTTGGTGCATGTATATGGGATTAAATTATTTTCTTGTCTAAAACATTTCCTTAGATCTAGGCATGGTACATGCCTGTAATCCCAGAATTTGGGGAGGCTGAAGCAAAGAAAGTGCTTGAGTCTAGGAGCTTTATCAGGCTCTGCCTGGATAACACATTTGTAACCCTGTTTAAAAAAGAAAGATGGCTCAGTGGAACGCACTTGCATGAGGCTTGGAGTTCAGATTCTCAGCGCCCACATACATGTCATGTGGGCATGGCGGTCCACCTATATATCAAGCCCTCAGGAGGTGGGAACAGGATTTGTGGGGCAAGCTGACTAGCTAGACTAGCAGAATTGGCAAGCTCTGGAGTTCAGTACATAAAGTGAAGAATGATGGAAGAAGATATCCATCATCAACCTCTGCCTACCCATATTAGCCACGTGCATGCAAGCACATATACAAGCTAAAAAAAACACTTCATTTTTTAAAATGGGGGTATGAGTGTCTATATATACCAAAGCCTCTTGTTATTGCAAATAAATGCCAGATACTAGTGCCATTTTTTTGTGTCTAGCTTGGGAAGTGAACCCCAGCTAGCGGGCTTTACATGCAAGCACCTTTTAACCCCTGAGCCATATTCTCAGCACTTGTATTTCTTTATTTATTATTTTATTTTTATTTTTTGAAGTATGGTCTTGGGCTGACCTGGAATTTTCTATTTAGTCTCAGGCTGGCCTCACAGCAATCCTCCTACCTCTGCCTCCCAAGTGCTGTGATTAAAGGCATGTGCCAGCATGCCATTTTCATTGAGATGTTTTTAGTTATGGGTCTAGTAACAAATGTTAGGTTTGTTTGTTTGTTTGTTTATATGTGTTTGAGAGTGTGTGCCATGGTCTCTGGCCACTGCAAACTAATGCCAGATATTTGTGCCACTTGTGTTACTGGGAATTGAACCCAGGCCCTATAGGCTTTACAAACACTTTTAACCACTGAGTCATGTATTCAGCCCCACAAATGTTAGTTTATTCTAGAAGCAAGAGTGATAAAACTGGTACAAGTTATCAGGAAATTTATATTTTACTAATAATAGTTTAGAAGTTTCCTTTTTTAAAAAAAATGAATAGATAGTAAATATTTTCAGTTTTATAGACTTGCTGTCTGTTGCAGCTACTTACATCTGCTGTTGTTTCAAAGGAGCCATAGCCAAATGCAACCAAGTATGGCTGGATTCCAGGAAGGGTAACACTAGCAGAAATTAGTATCTTTTTCCTCAGATGTGAATTTGTGTTTTTATATATAGATACATCTCTCAAATACAGTTTTGCCAACACCAAACAAACAAAAAAAGCATAATAAGGCCAACCAACCAAACAAACAAACAAAAAAGTATCATAAGGCCAACCTCTCCTCCCTCAAAAAAAAAAAAAAAAAAACCCTCCTAGTATATTGCTGCAGGTTCCCCTGGGAAATACTTGAGTTAATTGAGAAAAAAAAAATGCATTGTCCTGTCTTTTTTTTTTTTTTTAATATGTGGAGTTCAGATTGTCCAGTTTCATTTTTCTTACTCCTTTTTCTTTTTTTCTTTCTTTTTTTAAATATATTTATTTGCAAGCAGAGAGACAGACAGAGAAAAACAAAGAGAATGGGTATGCCAGGACCTCTAGCCACTGCAAATAAACTCCAGATGGGTTCTGGGGAATCAAACTTGGGTCGGTTTTGAGGGCGAGCACCTTAACCATTGCACAATCTCTACAGCCCTCTTTCTTTTCTTTTCTTTTTTTTTTTTTTTTTTAAGTAGGGTTCTCTCTAGCCCAGACTGGCCTCAAACTCATTGTGTAGCCCAGGATGATCCTTGTACCTTATCCTCCTAAATGCTGGGATTAAAGGCATGTACTACCATGCCTGGTCTCTTTTACTTCCTTTTAAATATTTTTATTCATTTTCTAGCAGAGAGATTCAGAGAGTGAGAGAGAAAGCACCAAGGCCACACCTTGTGGGTCTGGCTTATGTGGGTACTGGGGAATTGAACCCAGGGCCTTAGTCACTGGAGGCAAGTGCCTTAACCGCTGAGCCATCTCTCCAGCCCTTACTTCCCTTTTAAATTAAATTAAATTTATTTGCAGCAGAGAGTGAGAAGAGAGACAGAATGGCATGACAGGGCCTCCAGCTTCTGTAAACAAACTCCAGATGCATGTGCCACTTTGTCACTTTGTGTATCTGGCTTTACGTAGGTACTGTGGAATTGAACCCAGGTTGTTATTAGGTTTTGTAGGTAAGTGCCTTAAGGCTGAGCCATCTCCAACCCCTCTTACTCCCCATCGTTTAGGGTCTCCCTCTAGCCCAGGCTGACCTTGCGTGCACTATGTAGTCTCAGGCTGGCCTTGAACTCAGTGATACTCCTATCTCTGCCTCCCCGAGTGCTGAGTGCTGAGTGCTGGCTGAGATTAAAGGCGTGCACCACCACTCTGGGTTTAAACCAGGATTTTCAATGAAGCCACATCCAATGTTGTTTTCACCAGTTAATAACCTCTTACTCCTTTTAAAAAAATAAATATTAGAGAGAGAGAGAGAGAGAGGCAGACACAGAGAGAGAATGGGTGCGCCAGGGCCTCCAGCCAGTCACTGTAAATGAACTCCAGACTCATGTACCACCTTGTGCAATCTGGCTTTATGTGGGTACTGGGGAATCAAACTCAGGTCCTTCTGTTTTGTTGGCAAATACCTTAACTGCTAAGCCATCTCTCCAGCCTCTTCTTACTCCTTTTTTTTTTTTTTTCTTTTGGTTTTTCAAGGTAGGGTCTCACTCTAGCCCATGCTGACCTGGAATTCACTCTGTAGTCTCAAGGTGGCCTTGAACTCAAGATGATCCTCCTACCTCTGCCTCCCGAGTGCTGGGATTAAAGGTGTGCACCACCATGCCTGGTCTTTTACTCCTTTTTATGGTATTTCTTTACTATTAGATTTTCTGTCTCCTCAGGACAAGGACTACAAAGAAAATTAAAGGAACTCTTCATATGTTATTTGTCTGTTTCTTTTATCAGACACTAAGGGAGTACTTTTATTCCGTTTTTTTCTCAACCTAGTTCGTATTTATTTATTATTTATTTATTTTAAAGAAAGCCTAGCATGGTGGCACACACATTTTATTTTATTTTATTTATTCATTTTAAACAGAAATACAGAGAGAGAGAGAGAGAGAGAGAGAGAGAGAGAACACACCAGGGCCACCACCTTGTGGGTCTGACATATGTGAGTACTGGGGAATTGAACCCTGGGCCTTAGGTACCAGAGGCAAGTGCCTTAACCGCTGAGCCACCTCTCCAGCCCCTTATTTATTTATTTTTAAAGATATTGTTATCTTTTGCACCAGTTGTCTTTCTTTAGAGAGAGAGAGAGAGCACGCACGCCAGGGCCACCACCTTGTGTGTCTGGCTTATGTGGGTACTGGGGAATTGAACCTGGCGCCTTAGGCACTCCTGAGGAAAGCACCTTAACTGCTGAGCCATCTCTCCAACCCTCCTATTTATTTTTTTGCCTGCGAATATATGTGTATGCATGTTTATGTGTGTGTGCATGCGTGTGTAGGTCAGGTGTCTTCCTCATTCACTCTCCACCTTATTTATTGAGACATTCTCTCACTGAACCCAGAGCTCACCAGTTAAGCTAGTCTAGCTAGCCAGCTTCCTTTGGGGAATTGGCTTATCTCTGCCTCACAAATGCTGGGAAATAACAGGTGCATACTGCCATGCCTGACTTTTACATGGGTGCTAGGGATCCTAATGTGTACATAGCAAGCACTTAACCAACTGAGCCATTTCTCCAGACCCCTTTTTTGGGGGGGAGGGGGAGATGATCCCATGTAGGACAGGCTATCCTTAGACTCATTAGCAGAGGATGACCTTGAATTTCTGATCTGCTTATCTCCCAAATTCTGGGATTATAGGTGTGGCACCCCATTTCAGCCACTTACCTCTTAAGCAATATCTTTTTACTAATCTGGGAGCAAAAATATTTGCAATTTTAAATCTGGACAAAGAATTTCATTTAGAGCAGAGACCTAAGGAGTTTAGGGAATATGAGCTAGGTAGTTGTTTGGAAAGGGGACCATGTTCCACAAAGAGAAAACAGCCATTTCAGAGGCCTCAGGGTAGAATCATGATGCACTGAATATCGAACAGGCCAATGTGGCTGGAATTGACTTGAGAAAAAGGGGGAGAGTGGAAGATAATCAAGGAGATAACAAGGAGCTTGTGACCATAGTAGACCATTGTAATGGCATGGACTCTTAAACTAGCCCAGGCTGAACTCACTTTGTAGTCCTAGGCTGGCCTTGACCTCACAATCATCTTCCTACCTTACTCTGAGTGAAATGAAAAGTGGTTTTGGGTTTTGATGAGATGAATGATATGGTTGGTGTTAGGTTTTGACAGGCTCAATCTGTCTTCTGGGTTGATGATAGCTAGGGGCTGGAGTGAAGTGGAACAACCAGTTTGGCTATTGGAGTAGGAGTAGTCTTAGCAATGGACTAAGCTGGTGGCATAGAGATAGTGCGAGATGGATGTGTTCTTAAATAAAGCTGACTAGATTTGTCTGTGGATTGGATGTGGTGGGTAGGGAAGAGGAGTTAAGAATGACTCCACTTTTTGGACTAGAGCAACTGAAAATAAGGGGCTTGCATATTTGAGATAGGAAAGGCTATAGAAGGAGTAGGAAGCAGTTTCTCTCAGTTCAGGGCACATGAATTGGTAATGGTAGCTTTTGTAGTTTCTGTTTACTTCTCACCCACCCTTAACTCTTTTTTTTTTTTTAAATATATATTTATTGTCCATAATGAGTTACATTATTTAGTGGGCAAACCATGCGTTGTTATCCC